>PITA01010592.1:0-70985 GCA_004023965.1 Spilogale gracilis
GGGCTCAATCCCAGAACCCTGAGATCATGACCTGAGCTGAAGGTAGAGGCTTTAACCCACTGAACCACCCAGGCGCCCTGTAATGACCTTTTAAAAGGAAGATGCAAGACTTACATTGTTGCATAGTTTTATTACTGTATTTGTTTCGAATAGCCACTTCAAAAATGCAAGAAAATAGAAAGTCCAGTTTTACATGAACTGGAGAACTTGCAGAATTAACCACAATTAAGTAATGTGATTTCAAAAGAAATACTCTAAACTTTAATAGTTTTAATTCATTAAGAAAATCTCATAGAAAAATGAACTCAAAGTCAGAAGGCATATATAATCTGTCGTTTGTATATACAGTGCCTATATGGAGAATGCTATACAAATGTATTAATCAAAAAAGGGGCGAGAGGTGCCTGGGTGGCTCAGTGGGTCTCGGTCAAGTGTCTGACTCTTGGTTTCAACTCAGATCATGAACTCGGTCGTGGGATTGAGCCCCATGTCCGAGTCAGACTGCACTCAGTGTGGAGTCTGGATGAGATTCTCACCCACAAAATAAATAAATAAATCTTTAAAAAGAAAACAATAAAAGCTTATTAAGATACCTGGTTGCTACCCACCTGTTGGATTGATTGCATCCCATCCCATTCTAGGTCAGTTGCACGTACTGCTTTTCCCTCTGATACTTTTCATGGTTGAGAATTTCTTTGTATCTCAGATTATCTATCATCTCAAAGACGGTTCCCTTTCTTCCTAATCCAGAGCTGTCCACTCTCACCACCAGTCATTGGCCTTTACCCTGTTCTTCATGGCCAGCATCACATCACATTATCTCATCCACCTGCTTCCTCATTTATTGCCTGTTTCCTACACTTAAACAGGATTCTTTCCATTCACCTCCATGTCTGATGCAAGGTAGACACTCCACATATATGTGTTTAATTGAATTTGAAATACATGCATGGCTTATTTAGAAGGAATAAATAAATTATGGGGGCAAATTCTCTCCCAATGCAACGAGTAGTCCTCAGAGCTCAAACTAAAATCTCAAACAGGCCATCTCTAGACTGGGGACTGTAAACCCAGTTAATGATGTTAGGGGTGAGTCGGCAGAATAAAAAAATAATATAAAGGAGTATGAACAATTATTTTCAAGAGAAGCTAAAGGGGGGTGGGCATGTGGACTTGGTATATTACAAAACTTTTCACAATTCTGTGTAGGGAGAGCAGTATAACATGGGCTCAAGGGTAAAGAAGCATCAAAACGGCAGAGTTCAGTAGCAGTTCATAAACTATGGAACAAAAATGAAGAGTAATAACATGTGATAAAGATGGTATCAAAACTTAGTGTCCACGATAGGCAGAATTCTGAGATGGCCCTCAAGACTCATGAACCTAGTATACATGCTTTGCATAATTTCCTCCCCTGGGTTGTTGGTGAATAGGATGAATCTCATCCCCCCAGTTAGGTTACCTTATATGACAAAGATGAAGAAATTTTACAAATACAATTAAAATCCATAATGAGTTGACAAGTTAATAAGGAGGGAGGTTATTCTGGGCGGGCTTGACCTAATCAGAGGAGACCTTAAAAGTGACTGAGTCTTTCCTAAAGGTTCAAAGTGTGAGAGGCATTAAAGAGAGGACCACATAGCAGAGACCTGAGGGCAATCTGTAGAGGCTGGGGGTCCCCAGTCAGCCAGCAGTGAGCAAGAAAACAGAGATGTCAGTCCTACATTAAGGAATCGGGCTCTGTCAACAATCTGAGGGAGTTGGAGGTGAATGTTTTCTTGCAAACCTCTGGATGAGCCTTTGCCACCTTGATTGCAACCTTGCCCCCTCAGCAGGGGACTGAAATATACCGTACTTGAACTTCTGACCTACAGAACTGCAAGCTAATGATGGGGTGCTTTCTTAAGTCACCGTGTTTGTAGGATTTTTGACACAAAAATCAAAAGCTAATGCAGTGGGGAAGGAGAGACAAGTCATCAATATTATCAGGAGAGTTTATTAGCTATTTGGGGAATCTAAGTATGAATTTCTGTAAAATACTTGATAGCAAAATAAATTCCAGATAGACTAAATAATTGAATGGAGAAAAGTGAAACCATGTATTATCTAAGTAAACACTTCAGTGATCTGAGGACAGAAACATAATTTTAGAGCACAAAAATGACAGAAAAAAAATCCAATGCAATAGATATGCAAAAAGTAAAACTTCTTTAGGAGAAAATAGCCACCCAAATCTGTGGAAATCTTTACCTCAGAGATAACAGATAAAAATTTGGTATCTTTCCTAGGTAAAGACCACAGAAAAGTATATTAAATATTTGTAAGTGTCTATATGTCTGTGTGTGTGTGTGTGTGTGTGTGTGTGTATTCATGCAAATATAGAAGGAAAACACCAACAGCAAAACGTCCTCATCAAATATCTCTGGATGACGAAATTATGAGTGACTGTAAAATTTCTTTGGCAGATTATATTTCTAGTTCGTGAACAATTTCCAAATAGATTCTGTATTCGTGCCATGAATATATAAAAATAATAAATATATAACATTTCAATATATAACTACAGTGGATAAAATGCAATGCAGCAGGATTAATTACATTTTTATAATGTTTTTATAAATATTTAAGTGCTAAAGATCAGGGGAAATATTAGAACATTCTTGCATATGTATGTGTGGAAACATTGCAAGCATAGATGGGTGAAGATGGGAAGACTTTGTATTATCATTAAAATAGACTTGTGAGGATAGCAGGAATAAGGACAACTGAAAATGTCTTCTTTAAACCTTTGGGATTAGATGTTTGTCTGTATCTACTATAAATGAATAGAGAGAGAGATGACAGATTGGTACACAGGTAGGTAGGTAGAAGAATGATAGATGGATACATAAAATACAAAGCCTTGCCACGTGTATTAGTATTTCAAAGATTTCTATAACAAATTACTACAGTGTTGGAGGCTTAAAGGAAAGAAATTAAAGCTGAAATTCTCTGATTAAAGCATCAACAAGTTTGGTTCTTTGGAAGAGTCTCTCCTAGGTTTGCAAATGGGCATCTTCCTTTCTTTGCTTCCTTCCCTTCCTTCCTTCTCATCCTCCCTCCCTCCCCCCTCCCCTTCCTTCCTCCCCTCCTTCCTTCCTTCCTCCCTCCCTCTCTCCCTCTTTCTTTCTTTCCTTCTTTCTTTCTTTCTTTCTTTCTTTCTTTCTTTCTTTCTTTCTTTCTTTCTTTCTTTCTTCTTTTCCTTTCTATTTTTCATTATTTGAAAGAGAGGGAGAGAGCATGCAGGTGCATGAGTGCAGGGGAGGGGCAAAGAGAGAGGGAGAAACAGATGCCCACTCAGCAGGGATCCCAATGCACAGCCGGATTTCAGGACCGCTGTATCATGACCTAAAATGAATGCAGATGCTTAACTGACTGAGTCACCCAAGCGTCCCCTCTTCCCTCTGTTTTTTTTTCTTAAATGCTACTGTTTTTTTCTGTTTGTATTTTCTCTGTTTAAGGACACCAGTCATATTGAATAAGGACCACCCTCATGGCCTCATTTTTAACTTAACCACCTCTTTAAAGACCTATCTCCAAATGCAGTCACATTCTAAGGTACCAGGAGTAAGGCCTTCAATCTATGAATCTGGGGAGAGATGCAATTCAGTAACCTTAGCATTATGCAAAAATACCTCTTTCCAAGTGAGACCACAGCACTCAACTTGTATATTGTCCTTTTCTAAGGTGTAGCCTTTGCAAAAGTACTTAATGGAGTAGTGATAAAATTGTCACTTAACATCAGTCTGGCAGTTTCAAGCTTGATTTTGTTAAGGGGGTAAATATCTCTGTGGCATCAAGTATTATGAGGATTCCATGAGATGCTGTGTCAGGAGGGTCAAGTGCAGCGCCTGGTAGGTGGGACCAGGAATGGGGCATGCCTCTCCTGTCCCCAGACACTCTATTGTTGATTCCGTGTTTCTCAGATTTTTCCATGGAAGTCCTCTAGCAGCAGGGAAGACAGAATTTGAGACAAAACCCGAAGAGGCATTCAGCAATGTTTTTCTTATATTTCCTTAAAAATAAGAAAAATGTTGACCTTTTCTACAATAGATCCATATTTATTAAAATAGAAAATTTCAACTCCTTGTGATGTCATCTTGCTCTTGGAAAACATGCAACACATACCCCATGCCTTCATAAGCCTAGAACCGTGTACTCGTGCACAGGGTCTCAATTTGAGACACAAGATCTGGGAGAGGTAAGACCCAGTGTTTTCCTCTGGTTCTAGAATTTCTCACAACATGTCTTCAGAAGGGGAACAAGATAGAAATTCAAACAGTAGACTGGAGTTACAAAATCACTGGAAGAGAAATGAAAAACAAAAAACAGACAAATATAAAAATGGGCAGGCAGCAATGCCAGAAGGACAAATAACAGATGGACAAACAGAATTACAAAGCTAATGCCAAGGACTAGAAGAGGCAGTGGCTCAGTTGGACAACATTATTAGAATATAGTCAGATTCAGCCAGTGTGTACCTTTGCTGAGCCATGCCTATAGAGAAGCGACTCAGTGAGGGAGACCAAGAACTTTCTTATAAAGATGTATGTGCCTGCTTAGTATATTTATTGTCTCATAATAGAACTCAGAAGGGTATGAATCCTGCCTTAAGTATTGGAAAGAGGAGCCAGTCTTGAAGATAAACCTGTAGGGGGATTTTCCACCAGGAATCTTCAACATCTCTTCTATCCAAAATGCTCAGCAACCCTGATCAGGTGTGTTCGTGACCCTGTGCACTACTGATGATCATCACAGAGTCCAAGCCAACAACATGTTATTCTTATCAAACAAGCCAAACGAAACACCCACACCAGAAGCCCTTTGTTATTTTGCAACGTAGCTCCTCAGTATCTGTTCATATAAATGAACAATTTGCTCTCCCTTCAAGAACAGTTCCATTAGCTGACTTACAGTGTCTGGTAATGAATAAGTACACCTCACCACCACTGAGGGATGAGCTGAGTAGGTGTGTCATTTGCCATGTTATTGAAGTGAAACCAGCTAAGAGAGGAGTCAGTAACTCATGGTCGGCAGTCAGGAAACTATCTTAAATACCACGAATGCATACATAAAGTATGCATGGAATGAATGCTTACCTGTGTAAAAGGTGGTCTCCAGCTCCTTCCAAACAGAGATTAGACCAAGATCTCATATAAGCAAAATCAAAAGACATAGATATCAAAGTACTGACTAGACCAGAAACTGACTCACTGTCTTTGTGGGTCCCTCCAATTAAGAATTATTTTTACATTTTTAAAGGTCTGTAGAGATAAAGGAGAGACAGAGAGACAGAGAGAAGAATATAGACAGAAGCCAACCAAGTCCAGCAAAACCTATACTATGTATTACCTGGTCCTAATACAAATCTCCCAGATCCCAGCTTGGATTGGATGATATTTTGAGTAGTGATTATGAACTGTTTATGAATCTGGCATTGCCCACCCTGATGGTAAGACTCCCTGGTCATTGTGAGGAGAAGAGTTCTTAAAACATAGTATCATCTGGGGCGCCTGGGTGGCTCAGTTGGTTGGGCGACTGCCTTCGGCTCAGGTCATGATCCCGGAGACCCGGGATCGAGTCCCACATGGGGCTCCCTGCTTGGCGGGAAGCCTGCTTCTCCCTCTCTCACTCCCCCTGCTTGTGTTCCCTCTCTGGCTGTGTTTCTCTCTGTCAAATAAATAGAATCTTTAAAAAACAAACAAACAAACAAACAAAAACATAGTATCATCATTAAGAGCATTCCTTAATTACCTTACATGTACTTCTGACAAATAAGAGCTTTAAATATGTTAACCAACTAAATTATCACAACTCTTTTTGATAAATACTCTATTTTCCCCATTTTAAGTGGAGACAATTGAGCAACAGAGAGGTTACATGGCTTTTCCCAAAACATGTAGCCAGGAAATGGTGGGGACCAGGATTTAAACTGGTTTACATCTGAAGCGGTTGGAGCAGTCTATATTTATATATAGACATATAAATAGAGATGTCAGGATAGATAAATATATCCCTGCAATAATAAATCACTCACAATTTTGAGTGGCTATTGATATAGACCAGTTATTTAATACATACAAATTTATGCTTGTGCTAGGTGTCCACAGACGGTTGGCCATGACTCCAACCCAGGTGTCCTGTTTCTGGAACCCAGGATGATGATGTAGTTTCTATCTATTGACAGCCATGCAGCAGAGGGAAAAGAGAGAAAATCCTGTATTGGCTTTGACAACTTCTGCCTGGACATGACGTCCCTTGGGAAGGGCAGTGACGACCTGAGTCCTGCATCACTGTCTGCTGCAGAAGACTGAACAGGCCTCTCACTCAGGTCCCAGAATCCCAGGACTTCAGCTAGAAGCCCTCAGACCACTTTATAGCCACCTGATTCCCCCTCACGGCTCCTCCCTTCAGATGTCCAGAATAAGATAATATCAGTCAATAGCAGCATCTCACTCCTTCATCCACTGGAAGTACCACCCCTTCGAGCTGTTCCTGTTGTTTAAATCTGTATTACTCAGGTTTCTGCAGAGAAACAGAACCAATAGTTTTGAAATATATAAATGTAACATGTCACATATATGTTATATATGTGTGTGTGATAGGTACAATAATGGGCAATATCTTGTCACTGATAGATGGAGGAATGCATGGGGGGGGCTTTATTTTGAGGAATTAGCTCATGTGATTGTGGTGGCTGACAAATGTGAAATAAGTAGGCAAGCCAGAGATTGAGTAAATTGATGTCCCAGTCTTTAGTCCAAAGACTGGAAAATCAGGCAGAGTTTCTACATTGAAGTCTGGAGACAGAATTCCTTCTTCTTGGGGAAACCTTGGTTTTTGCTGTCAAGGTTTTCAACTGATTGGATGAGACCCATCCAAATTATGGAAAGTAATCTCCTTTACTTAAAAATCAACCGGTTGTAAATGTTAATCATTTCTAATGAAAGGCTTTATAGCAACATCTAGATTAATTAATGTTTGACCAAACAAGTGTGTACCACAGCCTAGCCTAGTTGACACATAAAATTAACCATGACATTTCAGGACTCTGCCTCAGTGTGAAAGTCCTTCCAGCAAAGCTCATATCACCCTCAGGGTCCTTAGCTCTCCGTATTAGTTAACACTAGTTGTGGTGATAAACTCCCACATGTCATGATGATTCGAATATGCTACAATTTATTTTTTGCCATATGAAGTCTAAAATAAATGTTCTCAGTTGGTGTGTGGCTCTCCTCCAAGTGGTGATTCAGGGACCCAGACACCTACCATCTTATGGTTTCCCACCTGTAACATACAACTTCCAAAATTCCTATGCTTGTCTCAATCAAGCCATCACAAGGAGGAAGAGCAAGGCAAGCTGTGGTGGGGTTATTTTATGTACCTGTACCAGTAAGGAATTACTACATACAACCTATTGGCTAGAACACAGTCACATGAACTCACCTATCTCAGGGGAGTCTGGGAATTATAATTCAGTTTGTAGGAGGAAAGAAGGTCTCAGGAAGAGGATTGCTGATCTTCTAGCTAGTCTTTGCTTTTTCCCACATGCTCCACAGATCGTAAATTCTAAAGAGCTATGGGAGTAAAAGATTGCAGAAAATTACAAAGCTTTTTTTGTACCTTAGCTTCTTGTCTTGTAAGTTGGAAACAACTCCCTTGCCCCTGATGGGGGAGTCAATATATGACAGCTGTGACTGTGCCCAGGACACACAAAGTGCCCGGCATATCTGGTTTTAGGAAGTTGATAAGAGCTCTGCCTTCCTGAAGGCTTGGCAAGGAAATCTCACATTTTCACTGGTTCTAGAAGGATAGTGAAAGAGTTAAATGTCTCAACGTAAAAAAATTTGCACTTTTTTAGAATCTGCTTCTGAAGTGCCTCCAAACATCTTTATGGCGAAAGCCTCCCAAACTGAGTCATACACCTTAGAAACCAGCTCATCTTTGTTAAAATGGGTTTCATTTCTTACTGACCCTGTCAACAGCTCTGCAAAGCTAATTTGCTAGTTCAGTGGCTCATCATCAGTTCCTTGTACATGAAACTGACAAAGGTCAACCTTGTAAAAAAAAAATATTTGATTTCAGATCTTAATCCAAAGAGTTGCAATATATCTCTGCTTCTCTGATTGAATTAACAAGAAATTCACCTAATTGCTTATTATATATGGAGGAAATAGATTTTTTGTGCTGGTCCTTATCCCTATGCAGCTCCTTTTGGGTGATTCTTGAGACCCAGTTTAATTTTTAACTAAGTTACTATGATTGGTCTATAAGCCAAATGCAACGTGTGGTCAAGAACTTCAGAAGCCACATATCATACATCACCTTTGTCATTCTTGAAGGAATGTTATAGCATCCTCCTGCACCAGTCAGGACTTTTCTAGTCAGCTGACCTAACTTTAGATGCAACTTCTACTAACTTAACAATCTTCGCCAAGTCAGTTGAATTTGCTGAACCTCTGTTTATTCCTCTATAAAATGGACTCACAAAATCTACCTCCCACAGGTTGCTTTTAGGATTCGATGAGCATGTCTACAGCAAGTTGTTGGTCCACATTGAGTGCTACATCATTTCTAGGTGTTCTTCCTGTTTCATTAAGTGTAGATCAACTCTTTTTAAGCCTGTGTCATTCCATTATGCTTTATTAGTTATGACAGTTTGCAAGCAGAAGAAACTAACACAAGATGAAAATGAAATTGGAGTATTTGCTCTAAGAATATAGTCATGTCTCCCTGAATCCCAAGGTTGAAATACAGTCTTGGAGATCCAGCCCTTAGATAAGGCAAACAGCAACTGGAAAGCTCAGAGAATGGTCCTTTTGTGTCCTAGCTCTTCTTCTCTTTATTAAATCCAATTTATTTTATTTTAAATTTTATTTTATTTTTTTAGTGTTTCAAGAGATATTGTTTAATGCCCCACACCCAGTACTCCATGCAATATGTGCCCTCAATACCCACCACCAGGCTCACCCATTTTCTTTGGTATCTGCAGATAGACTTTCCTACTCACACCTGGTAGAAGTTATCTAAATCACAGCTCTGGACTCTTAATGACATTGTTCTTGTTGTTATGATCTCATCTTGTGTGAAATATACTGATGAATTTCAATTCCAAGTTTGATTGACCCAGCTTGCGTCATCTGTCCACACCTGCCCCATCCACACCTTAGAATCTGGGTCATTTATAAATATGGATGCTGAGGTACCTGCTCTGCACATAAGGAAGACCATTAAGGGGGCACTGTGAATTGAACAGACACCACGGGTATGTCTACTTCAGTGGGGGTTTCAGGAGTTTATTTTTATTCTAAATACAATAGATGGGGAAAAATGGGATTTTCCCTCCTTCCCCTTTTGTTTAGAATTTCAAAGACAGGAAGACACAATCCTGGTTTCTTTTGCAAGCCATTACAGAATGGACAAACAAGGATTGTGGAGGAAAATGGACTACATGGGCGAGCATACTGAAAGTATCATCTGGAAGCCACTGGAAGCTTCTGGAAGCTTAAATACTGAGGCCAGCCCGGAGAAAATGTCCTTCAGAATAAGAACATTGCACCTGGATGCATCTTTAACGCTCTCTCTCCAGTGAAATAGATGACAAAGATCTTCTGACTGAGAAGCATGGGCCACTCTGTACCCATAGTCCAGGGGGACCTTGGCAGGGATATAGGAACTTCTGGCTTGACCAGTGATAAGCCTTCCTCCAACTCTAAGCAGGTTCCCAATGAAAATGTCTTCACACTTGCTGAATTAATTGAGGACTTTTTTTTCTTTCCTATAAGAGGAACTCCAATCTCGTTTATGTGTGAAACGTAATGTTCAGACACCAAATTGCAAATATATTTCCTTTCTGCATATTTTAAGGCATAGTTTTTATTAGGGAAATAAAAAGAAAAAGTTTAAACTTGAGTTCTCTTGGCAAAAGAGAGCATTTTACAGATATTTCTTGATGCAAATTAAAATAAATAGATCATAGATACACAGTTAAAATATATAACAGTGATTGACTTTTATTTTTTAAATTTTATTTATTTGACAGAGAGAGATCACAAGTACGCAGCGAGGCAGGCGGTGGGAGGGGAGGCACCCTGCTGCTGAGGCGGGCCTTGATCCCAGGACCCTGAGATCATGACCTAAGCTAAAGGCAGAGGCTTAACCCACTGAGCCACCTAGGCACCCAATGATTGACTTTTAGACAATGGATGGACCCTCACATTTTAGAGTATACAACTTTTATTTGCCTTTAATTAGACAACTGTTTTACAGATTTTTTTAGAAATACATTTTATATACTATTTAATTTAATAATTACAAGCCCATTAAGTAAAGAATAATATTCTCATTACATATATTTAAAAACATTGAGGTAAGGAAGTTCAGATAATTTGTCTGAGATCTTACAAGAGGTAATCTGAGGTGTGAAACTGTTTTATTGGACAGTGAGAAGGGGGAGGTAGGGAGTTGGTTCAAGGATACCTGCTCCCTCAGGTAATAAAATAATTGGCCACAGTTTTATAAGACTATCTGAGGTTGTTTATAAACATGAAACATCTTTCTAGGCTCTTCTCAAAGATCCTAAACATGAATCTTTTTTATAATAGAAAATGAAACTCAACTTTGATTCGTGACCAGGGGAAGTAAGAGATACCAGATGCACGATCACAAATAAAATGAATACAAATAAAATAAAATATCTAAATCAACAGTTTTAAGCATTGGACATGAAATCATGATGGACAGGGAACTCTGAGATATGCAAAGCAAGTGAAATGTAGCCTGAGTTAATCCCAGTTTATTGCTTAAAGAGTTTCTAGGCCACAGCAGAGGACGAAGGAACCTGCTAGAGCTTGGCAGTCTTTCTGACTTGAAGGAATATTGGTGGGAGGCCAAGGTGGAGAGACTTCATGGGGCAGATTATCAGAGAGCAGAGAGCTATACAAAGAGTTCAGAGATCCATTGCAGTGTCCTCAGACATACTCAGCTGAAGACTGATCATCACATGCCTGTGAAGAATCTGAATAAGACAGGGAAAGAACAACCAGGAAGGATCAGAGGATGTAAGCCCAAGAACTCACATAGGGCTGAGAAGAGGGTCTGTTCCCATTGGCTGGAGTGGAGAACCTCATAACTCATGGGACATCAAGTATAGTCATCAGGTTTTTCCCTTAGCAGTAGGGCCAAAATTATACCCTGTCTAGATGTTACTCTGGTCTTGCCTCAATAAAGCCTAAGAGCAAGGTCCAAAAGAATCAGACTTGTTTCCAACTAACTTAACTTCATCTCAGAATAACACTTAATATTTATGAGAATATAAAATATCCATCACTCAGCAAGGTAAAATTAATAGTCTCTGGCATCTAATAAAAAATTACCAGGCATTCAAAGGAGAAGGAAAATGTAAGTCTTAATGAGGAGAAAAATCAATTGATTGAAACAGATTTAGAAATGACATAACTGATAGAATTGGTAGACAGGATATTAAAACAATTACTATAACTGTTTTCCACTGATTTCATATGTTTAATGGTCTAGAGCAATAAATGAGCATGTTGAGATATGGGCCATATGAAAAAGAAAAGGACCAAAATAAAACATCTAGAGATAAAAACTATACCACGTGGGACAAAAAGTATGTTGCATGATATTAACAGCAAATCAGATGTTGCAGAAGAAAAGATTAGTGAGAATGAAGATGTAATAATAGGAACTTTCCAAAATAAGACACGGAAAGAAAACAGACTGAAAAAAGGCAAATAGGGTATCAGTAACCTGTGGGATAACTTCAAATGACCTAAAATATATGCAATTTGAGCCTTGGGAGAAGAGAGCAGAAGAATAGTCAGAAACCTAACAACTAAAATTTTAAAAAATTTATGCTATAATTCTATAGATCTGAAAATCTTAATGAGCTCCAAGAAAAAGGAATCAAAACCAGAAATTAGAAGGAATCAAGAACATAGAAAGAACATAGAGATAGAAATTAGAAGGTATTAGAGTTGAATGAAAATTAGAATACAGTATATCAAAATTTGTACTACACAGCTAAAACAGTACTTAGAGGAAAATTTATGGCACTAAAATGTCGATATTAAAAAGGAAGGAAGATCTCAAATTGGCGAATTCGCCTTCCACCTTGAGAAACTGGAAAAATAAAATTAACCCAAAATTAAAATAACTGCATACCATAAATGGATACTATCTCGATCCAATTGATGTATGCAGTCATTCATTTTCCATCCATACATAGATACAAACACACAATTTGGACCTGTGCAGTCAAATCCTGGTCCTAGCACAACTTACATTGTATTAGGCAAATAATTCTGCTTCTCCGACCCTCCTTTATAAAGCGGGATAATGAAGCTAGATCTTGAAGACTAGGTGGGTGTTCTCTAAGAACAGAACAGATAGGAAAAACATTTCAGACATAAGAGAAATATATGCAAAGATATCAAGACAACCAGGAATGTGATACCTGAGGCAGGGGGCACTCCTGTAGTTTAATACCGGTTGAGTAAGTATGAACTTTACAGAGCAGACAGAGGGAGCAGGTGGGGATGATCCTAGCCCTGACCATGGATGTCCTCACCTATTATCCTGAAGAGAACAGGGAGCTGCATGAATTCTAGTGACATCAACAGAGCCTCATGCTTTCCAAAGACCATAGCTGTGGACTTTGGATAACTATATCACATGCTTCAACTTGTCATGAAGCCCACATGATTAGCAAGGTGAATGAGAGGTTAGAGGGTTTTGTCTTACACAATTCAACAAGGAAAATATAGGTTGATCTGTTTGTTTGTATTAGAAATCTGTTCATGCCAATTCATTATATAGGCATATTGATTAAATGAATTATTTATCTTACCTTACAAAAATTCATCTGTAGACTCTCTAAATAAGCCAATGCTCTCAGATACGGATTCTTTATTGGAAGCATTCTTAAAGTGCTTTCAGAGCATCTTTTTCCTTTCTTTTGCTCTGATTCACTGGATTCTTAAAGATTATTGCCATTAAAGTATGGCAGGAAATGCACACATGCATTTTGTGGAAAATCCCCAAGTTCTGGACTACAGACATACTCACACAAAGCACTTGGTGGGCTGTTGCTCAGCCAAAATTCAGTAAAATGTGGCTAGAAATGTCAAATTCACCTGCCCTCATTCTTTTCTGAAGAAAGTGACAAATGCCCATCTTGGTCACTGGAGCACAAAATTAGACAAGTGCCTCAGGGAAAGGGCAACTTGGGAAGAAACAAACAAGAGGTCAGAGACCCTGGGTTGTGTGTGGGAACACTAGAAATGGATAAAGGTGGAAGAAAGGCTTATTTGTAATGGAAATCATGCCAACCCATGTAGCCAGGTCCCCTTGATTGCCCGGAGATATCAGAATTTCCCCATCCTAGACACTGATGTGGAACATGGCTGAGCCGAAGCTAACCTCTGACAACTCAGATTTGGTTATTTCAGATCATCAGGGAATACATTGTGCCTTCTATCTTGTCCACATTCATGGTCACATACAGAATGCAAAGGCAGAGGAGGGCTTTGGAGCTATGCCTTCATTTACTTTCTCTGAATGAATCAGGAATTTCCCTCAGCTACGAATAATAGAGTCTAGGCCCAAAGGTAAATAGTCTGGGAATGGTCTGGTAGCTCCAACATCATCAATATCCTATTCTATTACTGGTCTAGCATCCTTTCATTGACTCCCATCATCAAGCAATCTCAAGGCCCAAGATGGCTGTTGAAGCAGCAGTCATTAAGGCAGTATTCCAAGGAAGAGAAAAGTAAGACCAAACAACAACAACAGGAAAAACAAAATCTATGTTTCTTTTAAGAAGCTTTACTGGAAATCCCATTGAACATTTTCACTTATATCTCATTTGTGAGAACTTGTTCACATCGTCATACTTGGGAGAGGGAAATTGACACTGATGAGAAAATAATTTTCAGCTCAGCCCTTCGGCACCTAGAATAAATATGAGATTGTCTTGAGAAAGAAGGAGAGAATAGGTCTTGGGTAGGCAACTATTCATTGACTTTTTGACTTACGACAAATATAAGCAAACCTGTTGAAGGGTGTAACCTGCTCTTCTGGGGGAAAATGTTTCTTATTTCTAAAACTTCCACAAAAGAGAAAACAAATAGAGAGGGGGAAGTAAAATAGCAATCATAATTCATACCCTGAAAGAAACACCAGTATTGTTTGATGTCTTTTCTAGCATTTCTTTTTCAGTTTATTTTTTAAAATTATCATATGACATATACAACATTGTACAACATTGTATTTTAAAATACAAACAATATTTATGATCATGAAATTAACACTGGTTTATTGAAATCAGAAAATTAAAGTATAACAAAGAAATGGAAATTTAGTTAGTCCATACGCAACAATCACTGAATATTCTGGAGTATTTTAATGATGAATTATCTTTCAATTTGTACATTGTTGATGTCATACTGTATATAAGCTGATTTTAAATTATGATTTGTACAAGACTATTCATAGGTCTTATCGTATCATAATTGGGTATGAAAAATATAATCATAAATACCATATTTCACTGATTCTAAGATACATATTTTTCCCATTTTAACATCTCTGAATGGGACGCATCTTATAATTAATGGCATATCATAGTTTAATTGGCATCTTTTTTTTCTTAGTGGTACATAAAACAATGATACTTCTGAAATGGATAACAAATTAGATTTTATTAAAGTAGTAATATCTGTACTAGATAGTTGATTAGTCATTCAAATTAACTCGTCATTCAGGGATTCAGTGTAAAATTTAAAGAAGCAGAAAGTTATTCAGAAAATTCTCTGGCAATAAAATGTGACCATTATTTTGTTCATTGTGCCTTGGGTTTTGGAGAGAAAGAGAAAGAATCTAGAACAGGGTATACTGGTGAAAAAGCAAGTCTGGCCCAGAAGGAGTCATGTTTGGGTGGTTTGGGGTCAGACCACAAAACTTCTGAGAGGAGCCTGAGCAGTCCAGTATTTGCAGAGCCCTATCATTCCACCACCAGTTTTCCTTTAACTTACGTGGTGAAGGAAATCACTGCTCTCAGATACTCACCTCCTCTCCCTCTCAAGGAATCAGGCATCCTGATGTACGGGCCCTTCCTACAAAAGACACACATTCTTCTGCTCCATTTGCACAGAGCTCAGCCTTGGTGTTCCCATGGGTCAGGAGCATAAGAGCAGTGGTGACATGCACCATACCTGGGAAGAAGCTGTGACAACCATTATGCACTTTCTTCTGTCTCCTGACTTTTTCTGTCTGCCAAGAGAACAACGTGTCTCAACGGGAGCAGCTCTTCCATCTAGAGACCCCATGAAGATGGGAAGAGCAGTCCAGAGCTGACCTCCAGTACCTTATACAGATAAAATTTAATGTGACAAAAATAAGATTGTATTGCTCTTGGGTCCCATGGAGGTCTGGGGGTTGTTCGTTACTGCAGCAAAGCTGACTAATACAAGAGCCATCAAACTTGAGGTGGGCGGGACTGGGGGGTTGAGAGATGAGCTCTGGGAAGTATTTTTCTTGATTTAGGGACAAACTTCAACGTCAAGATACAATGTCTAACCAGCAACATATAAGCCAACTTGAGCACTAGATTGGGGGTTTAAACTGAGTAACAAAAGACCCTTAAGTATTTTTCTTTAAAACAGAATCTGACCAGTGGTTGCTGACAAAGTTGTCTTAATTTTGTTTTTTTAACAGCCACTATGTTTTTGTTGTTGAGCACCTCAAACTGAAAGTTCTTCATTTTTTTTCTAAGAACGGTAATGAACATCACTTTTTTTGAGTATTTAAATAGATGACAATGACTTTTTTTCCTTCCTACATGGAGTCAATAACAATTACATAGGTAGAGACCACAATGATTTTTCTCCCAAAGCCTGTAGATAACATTTCACACGCACTAGGCATTGGTAAGAAAAGTCTGAAGTAATAGATTTCCATGTATGTGTAGGCAACCTTTTATTGACCAGATATATACTGACTTTGTTTTCATCCTTTTGATGGTCTGTCTGGACATCTGCAGGCTTGGATTTATCCTTATTGGGTTTCACTAATCAGAGACTGACCTTTAACATGACCTTGAACATTCTGGTCTTCTATACAGTTAGGGACTTTTTCTTTAGTTGTGAATTGTGCGATGGGACTGCCTCAGATTTCATTCACTAACAACCACAGATAGTTATTGGCCCTGCTACATCATCAGTGACACTTCCTGTGCAGTGGTGATGTCTTGAGACAAGGTTCTGTCCCCATGGAGCTTAAAGTCCAGTTGAAAACAAGACAGGAAACTCATAGACAATGGAGGGGCTGAAGGGTGATGAATCAGGGTTCATGTCTTCTCTTTTTGATCTGAGTAACTTATGGCAAGTCTGTGTGCTTTACTGGGCATGGGGCTCCTTATGTGTGTATGAAAACAGGATGGACACTGATCTTTTCATAAAAGAACAGAAACTTGATAGCAAAAAATATCAGTGTTCTTTGATTACTTCTACTTGATAAAACTTGCACCCAATTAGACCCACTGCTCAGACCTAAGGTCTAAGAAGGCATGGTTTTTGTCTATATTGTTCATATGACACTAGAACAATCCTCAGGATATAACCCTTGAAAAATTAATATTTGCTGAGTGGATAATAGATGATAATACATCTTCACCTGGAGATTATGTCTTCTCATATCATTTCCTTTACTCTTATTTTCTGAGCGGACATCCAGAGTTGCTGCTTCCCAGCACTGACTCACTTTTCCCTGCCTTTCTGTGCCCACAGAGCTTGTGTGACTTCACTCTCAGTCTGGTCTCTGTCCTCACGCTTCCATTCCCTTCCTGGTGACCCCTCTCCTCCAGGTGCCCATCTCACCTGTGCCTTTCTTTTTATTTACTTTTATGTCTTCCTTCTTCGTGTCCTGGGAGGAGAACGTGTCACTCTTCAGGTTCCTCCCATATGTATGTTCTTCTCTTTCAGAGGACGGCCTTTTCTTTGTCTCGATATTTTATTCCTACTTAAAAAATGAGAAAGCCAGCCTTGGTTGACAGATGTCACATGGGAGTTAGCCATTGAGTTCCAAGGATTTCTTTTTATGACTTTCATTCTCTCTTGCATTGTATGAAATTAGATTTTTGGCTGTACTTTTTTCACTAACAAAACCCAAATTGTGGTCAAAAGGTATCATTTTTATGTGGAATAAAAGAGTAGAAAGAGGTGAGTGAATTCTTATGCTGTGAATTTCTCCCGATTACAGATGAAGAAGACTGAGGCCCCCAAGAACAGTTTTGCTCAGTCTTGAGGCTAATGCACAGTTTCAACCCCTGCCTGCCCCACGGTGGCACCAGCGAATGTCACTTCTAACAGGGAGATGACGCAGAGCTGGAGCTCCGTTCCACATCCATGGGAAGTGTTTCTTGGCTGTAAGATTAGGAGAAAGTCCTGACCCCATAAGAGCTTCTCTTCCATCAAAACTCTCCCTCTATATTTTTAGATTCCTGGATCATATTTTTTCAAAGTCACAGCCTTTGTCTCTCAGATCACCAAGTGTTTCTGATTTAATTAAGAATGTGGTGGAGGAGGAGGTAGGTAGGTTGGGGGTGGGGGACACATTCCAGAATAATGTGATGCTTACGTTACCTTCTCTGAAGCGTTTCCAAGGCCATTTGCCTGTGTTCCTTTATTAGGAGTCATCTTGGGATCGGACCCAGATGCCTGCTAACTTTGCCCTTTGCTGCCATAAAAGCATCATGCACTTCCAGGAAATGAGTCTACACAACCACAAAGTGATCATCCAGGGCTGAGTCCAGTGCAGTTCAAGTAGGTAAAGAATAGTTCTCTTACACAAATCAATTACGATTTATTGCAGTTGACTTGAAGAAGGAATAAGATTTACTCTCCACTGGGACTTTCAGAGCCCAGGGATAGCCAAGTTGTGTCAATGGGCTTTAGTCTGTCCTAAGGACATTTACATATGAAGGACTTCATTATCTGGGCTTAAGAACTGCTTATCATTACCAGTCTCTGGCATAATAATAATAATAATAATAATAATAATAATAAATGAAACAATTATAAATTAAGGAGCTGGTATGAAAATGGATGAAGTTTGCATTTATTCAGCAAGCGTAGTTTTATTATTAATTTTATGCATTATTTACAGTGATAGTTAAATATATTGATCTTAGCAAAGCAGGAAGTGTTGTCACACCAACAACCAGATTTGACTAAGGAAAAGGTAATAATTATCAATTAGCGGGAATTACTGCTAATAAGGTTGGGGGAAGTGCAGAAAATTTCTGATTAGGAAGAACTGACACTTTCATAGTGTTGTGTAAATTGCCAGGATTTTAAAAATACATCTGCCTCGTATGATATTTAAAAAGGGAAAAAAAGTGCGAGGCACATAATTGCTGGATACATCTAAGATACAAACCTTTTTGTTGTTCTTTTGATCATTTGGAAGAAAAGGAGTCATGGCTTGGAAGATTTTTGTCCTTTTCTGTGGATAACAAGTAAAATTAACCAACCACTCAGTTATTCTGTTAATGAGGCAATCCCGCCCCTCCTTGCACAATTTCAGTTTATCCCCCCAACCGTACCTTTTTTTCTGGCATCAATCAATTATCCCTCCATGGGGGAAAATGATCTGCTGAAGGTGAGTGGGTGTGGGGTGAGGGCAAGATTGAGACTTATCATACATTGCAATGCGCAAGCAAAAATGAACTTTAAAAAAACCCATTTACGGAGGAGGAAACTGAGGCACCAAAATTTGCTCGGCCAGCTTGGGATGGAGAAAAGCTTAAGTCTAGAACTGAAGTCTCTGTTATTATCCAACCCTGCAGGTGTCCAGGGTGAAATATGTTCTTTGTAGATTGTTGTTTTGCATGAGTGTTTTGGCTCTTTGTTGGTCCTCATTTTCTTAATCAATAAGAGCTTTTAAGCTGCATGAGGTAAGCAATACAAGTGGGATAATTCCAGGCAAAAGCAAAGCAAAAGACTCTTTGGTTAGTGAGGGCAGCTTCATTCGAGATAAATATGCGGTTCCCTTCCAGCTTTGGGGAGCACTGGCAATCTGTCCGTTGCCCTAGTATCTTTGAGCAGCTGTAGAGAGATGTTCACGGTCAGCTCTGATACATGACAATTTAAGTCCACAGCTTTGCATCTAAGTTAGGATCCAAACAAAACGAGCGGACCTGCTCACACAGCTCCTAGCGCCTTGACCTTCTTTGTGCACCCCTGCCTAAGATAAGGCTGAACATCTTGGCTCTGAATCCAACTGTGTCCCCACAACCTCTACTACTTATTATAATAACACCGTCGCCATCCTGCCACTTACCGGAAAAACTCTGTGCATCTTTGTTGACACACCCACACCCTGTGTGATGACCCAGTCAACTGGATTCTGTCTTCACAGCACCTCATGGCCTTAGCTAGTGTTCTCTAAGCTCAGCTACCTGCATTCAGTTCCCCGCACACCTATCCGCCTGGCAGGTTCCTGTTGGGTTCTCACCTGGCTGCCTGCCTTCTCTCCTTTGTGCCTCTGCTCCATCTTGGATACTGATGCCAGAATGTTCTATTCTTAGGGGCATTTTTTGTTCTTTAAAATCACATGAGTAGGGGTGCCTGGGTGGCTCAGTTGGTTAAGAGACTGCCTTCGGCTCAGGTCATGATCCAGGAGACCCAGGATCGAGCCCCGCATCGGGCTCCCTGCTCGGCGGGAAGCCTGCTTCTCCCTCTCTCACTCCCCCTGCTTGTGTTCCCTCTCTGGCTATGTTTCTCTCTGTCAAATAAATTAAAAAAATAAAATAAAAAATAAAAATAAAAAAATAAAATCACATGAGTATGGGCGTCTGGGTGCCTCAGTGGGTTAAAGCCTTGGTCTTTAGCTCAGGTCACGATCTCAGGGTCCTGGGATCAAGGCCCACATCAGGCTCTCTGCTTGGCAAGGGAGCCTGCTTCCTCCTCTCTCTCTGCTTACTTGTGATCTCATTCTCTCTGTCAAATAAATAAATAAAATCTTAAAAAAAAAATCACATGAGTAAGTAATAGATAAATTCTCATCATAAAAATGCCTAAAAATACACAATATGGAGCAATTTGTAAGGGTTCCCCTTCACCCCAAAACAAATATAACGCCCTCAAACAGCTCTGCTCCCTGCCAATGTTCTGGACTGTCTTCTATGCACTAAGAGACAGAAATAGGCACATCATTTTTTATTCGTGTATTTACATGAATAAGAGGATTCATCTATTTCTGTGGCTTATAATTTTCACCTAGCAGTGAGATAATTCCAGATCAGTTCATATAGTTACCATAATTTATTTTCAATGGTTCTTTGGTATTACAGAGTTTGGGAGTTTAGAATTCTTTTTCTCATATATCGATGGACTTCAGGATTAGTTTTGCTATGACTCTCACAGGCAGTGATGTAATAAACACATCCTGGGGAATACATATCATTGGACAATGCACACCTTTTAAAATGTTTTGAAAGTTAACTGTCAAGTTGTACCTCCCAAAATTGAACCAGTTTTTAAAATGATCTTAGTAGCTGTTAGTGGGAATGCAG
Organism: Spilogale gracilis; assembly: GCA_004023965.1. Classification (NCBI taxonomy): domain Eukaryota; kingdom Metazoa; phylum Chordata; class Mammalia; order Carnivora; family Mephitidae; genus Spilogale; species Spilogale gracilis. The sequence goes on from PITA01010592.1 coordinate 20,636, forward strand.
GCTGTCCTGAGTTTGAGGCTGTTGCTCTCTTTTAGGTTTTGTATTATTTGAATTCAAGTAATTAATATATAATGTGTTATTAGTTTCAGAGGTAGAGGTCAAGGATTCATCAGTTGCATAGAACACCCAGTGTTCCTCAAATCACGTGTCCTCCATGATGCCCATCACCCAATTGCCCCAGCCCCCCACTCACCTCCCTCTAACAACCCTCAGTTTGTTTCCTCTGATTAAGAAAGAGTCTCTTAGGGTTTATCTCCCTCTCTGATTTCTTCTTATTTTATTTTTCCCTCCCTTCCACTATGATCCTCTGTTTTGTTTCTTAAATTCCATGTATGAGTGAAATCATGTGATAATTGTTTTTCTGATTAACTTATTCACTTCGCATAATATCCTCTAATTCTACCCACTTGTTGCAAATAGTAAGATTTCAATTTTTTTGATGGCTGAGTAATATTCCAGTGTGTGTGTGTGTGTGTGTGTGTGTGTGTGTGTGTGTGCATTACATCTTCTTTATCCATTTATCTGTCGATGGGCATCTGGGCTCCTTCCATAGTTTGGCTATTGTGGACATTGCTGCCATAAAATAAAATAAGATGAAAATTGAGAGGAAGGCAAACCATAAGAGACCCTGAACTCTAGAGAGCAAACTGTGGGTTGCTGAAGGGGAGGGAGGTGGGGGATAGGTAACTGGGGGATGGGCATTAAGGAGGGCACATGATGGAATGAGTACTGGGGGTTAGATGCAACTGACAAATCACTAAATTCTACCTCTGAAACTAATAAAAAACAAATAAAATAAAATTATTGATGCTTTTGTGTATAAGTGTCAAATACATTCTTTTAATTTGTTTTTTTTTTTTGTTAACTTTTTATATAGCATCCTTTGACAAATAAAAGAATTCCATTTTTATATATTCAAATACACTGATTTTTTTTTCTGGCCCTCTAGTTCTCATATTTTCTTTGGAAGATGTTATCTACTTCAATATTTTATCTATCTAGCAAACACCTATCTATCATCTACCTTGTTTTTTTAAAGATTTATTTATTCATTTTAGAGAGAGAGCAAGTACAAGCACATGAGTGGGGGAGGGGTAGAGGGAGCGGGAGAGAGAATCTCAAGTAGATTCCCTGCTGAACCAGAGCTCATCACAGGGCTTGATCCCACAACCCATGAAATCAAGATCTAAGCCAAAATTAAGAGTCAAACCCTTAACTGACTCAGTTACCCAGGCACCCTGATCATTTATCTTTTATATACACATATATGCACATATGCCCACACACGTTTCCTATCTCCAGTAATTTCTACAGCTATGACCCCAGACTTAAACATGAAAATTTAAAGGGCATCTGGGTGGCTCAGTCAGCTAAGCATCTGCCTTTGGCTCAGGTTATTATCTTGGGGTCCTGAGATCAAGTCCTGGATCCGGCTCCCTGCTCAGTGGAGTCTGCTTCTCCCTCTTCCTCTGCCCCTTGTCCTGGCTTGTAGGACACACACTCCCTCATAAATAAATAAATAAATAAATAAATAAATAAATAAATAGATAGATAGATAGATATTTCTTAAAAACCATGAAAATTTAAGATCTCTCTTCTAAGTTTAAAATAATTTATTGTCCCTGCCTTCTATCTTCTTCTTCTTCAGCATAAAGGTGAAATTCCAATGTGCTTTCATGCCTCTCATGACCTTTCCTACCTCATTTCTTCCTGCCACCAGCTACTGAGAAGCTTCCTTTTAAATCACAAAGGGCCAGGTTCTTGCCTGCCTTTGAGTCTTTTGCATATGCTGCCTTCTCCTCTTGAAGGATGATAGGCTGCTGTTTTTCTCAATGTCTGTGTCTGATGAACAACCAAGAAAAATACTGTGGTCTTTCCTTGAAAGATGAGAGAAAGGGAAGGAGAAAGGATTGAAGGAAGAACACCCAGGTGTTTACTGTGTAGCAGGGAGCCTTGCTAAAATCCTTCCGAATGGTGGCAGGAAACACAGGGAGCCAGAGTTTCAATAAGAAGGATGATCATGGACTGAAATTTTCTGTAATGGCTACTCATACTTTCATAGTCTTTCATGTCCTGGGAGAGCAGTTTCTGATATTCCCTTATTTTGTTCTGGCACATGTTGTCAGATGCAGCAGACGACCAACCAATAGAAAATGAAAATAAAGAAAATGAATTTTTTTTTAATTTTATTTATTTATTTGACAGAGAGAGAGTACACACAGTAGGGAGAGGCAGAAGGAGAAGCAGTCTCCCCACTGAGCAGGGAGCCCAACCTGGTCTCGATTACTGGACCCTGGGATCATGGCCTAAGTGGAAGGCAGATGCTTAACCAACTGAATCACCCAGGTATCCTGTAATAAAGTGAATTGTTAAAGGTTGGCAGTCTGTATTTGGTATTTACCCCTGCCTAAAATCCTCCTGCACTCTTCATAATTTCTTATGTAAATTGGACATTTTCTGGCAGGTTCTAAGAGTTTCCTTCCAAACCCTCAGCATCCTATATATCCTCACTTTCTAACACCTTTGCCCTGCAGGGTTCTTCTGGGAATTTCCATCTGTGGATCACTCTGCTTCACCTCCTCCAGCATATTTCCAATGTTGGGAGTAGTTCTGGATCCTCTTGTGGGGGGACACACCTGTACTGACCATTCCTGAGTCAACTCATATATCGACTCTCACAGAAAACTCCTGAGTCATTCCTAAATCTAGTCCTTCCTATCCAAACCCTAATATGGACCATCCCTGTACTCATCCTTAACCCTAAACCTAACTTTACTTCCCATCTTTAACCCTAAACATAACCCCATCCATGCTACACATAAACCTAAACCTAATCTTAATAACCCCTCCAACTTTAGGTCTTACCTCACCTTTCCAACCTCTAACCATAAATCTTACCTCACTTTACTCACTCCTAACCCTAAACCTAACCACCACCATATAATGTGAAAGGTGGATGGGTGAATGGGTGGATGGATGCACTGATAGATGAGCAGATGCACATAAGGTTGGATGGATCGACACTTACACAGCTGGCTGGCTGGCTAGCTGGACAGATGGATGGATGGGCTAATAGAAGAGTGTATATAGGTAGGTATGGATGGATGGATACTTACATGGATGGGTGGATGGACAGGTGAATGGATGGATGGGTAGATGAGGGTTAAGATAGTGGACTGTATGTGTGTCCGTGGGTATGGGTGTGGGTTGGGGATGTATGATGAGTGATGAGGATGATGAAAGGTCTTACTGGATGTGAGGAGACCTATAAGAAATATGTCATGGAAGAGGCTTACACCAGCATAGTAGCAGAAGAAATGAGGATGCAAACAGAAATTAAAGGATGATTGTTTTTTGGAAGTCTCTGATGTCATCACTGAAGATGTCAACGATGATATGGTCCCATGGATATCAGGAGCTTGCGTCACTCTGTGATTCATAGACTCTAATGCATTTCCTTAGCATCTGCTGCATGTCTCACGCAAAGTGGGCATGTGGGTGCCTGTGAATGGTTGGGTGACACAAGGGCTGACTCTAGGGTGAGAACACTGTGGTTTAGTCCAAAAAGAGTTGAGGACGTACTACTCTAGAAAGATGCTGAATCTAGGGTGAAACACTGTGTCTTAATCCAAAGAGAGTTGAGGGTGTGCTACTAGAGAAAGATGCTGTTTTATGATGTAACTCATTTAAGTCAATGATTATGGTCTTCTTGGTGCATCAGAACCACCTGGTGAGATTTTTTTAAAAAACTGACATGTGCAGAACTTACAAATGGATGGTCTGAAGTGGGCCCAGGCATTGCCCAAGTGATTCTAATGTGTATGCAGAGATGAGGACTACTTCATTCACACAGAATTAATAAAATTCAACCAGAAAAACTTTGGCTTATCTTTCCAAATGGATTTCACCTATTTGGTGATACTTTCTTTGCTTATAGAGCCAGCTAACCACACTCCTCCTGACCCCCATAACACATTGTTCATACCTTTGTTGAACCACTTACAGCATCATGAGGTGTGGTTGTGTTGGGGTCTGTCTCCCCTCCCCTCACTGCTGCCATACCCAGAAATCAGCAGGTTGCAGAGGGCAGAAATATGAGGAATCTCAAGGAATCCTGTTACCTGAAATATGGTATAGCATCCTAGGAATTAAAATACACATCTGTCCTTGGAGGTACACAGCATCTAATCCCTTCACAGCTATTTTGTTCTGTCTGCAAACTTTCCTTGAGCACATGACTAATAAGACTGTTAAACAAACAGTGGCTTCCTTCCCCTGAGTCACTGTGGCTCAGCCTCCGTGTCTCCAAAAGAGAGCATCTGATTGGCTGGCTCTTCTTGGGCCAGATGTCCATTCCTAACCCAACCAGCTGAGACCATGGAGATAAAGTCATGTACTGCATTGACTCACTCTTTGCTAGAAAGCTGCAAGAGGAATCTCTCCGAAGGAGAGCTTATATTCAGGGAGAAAGTGACCCACACCCAGTCTCATGCATGGCTCTAGGAGAGTCACTATACATTTCCTACTCAACCAGAGCTGCACTCAGGGCCTGGCACCTCATACGTGCTCAGGAAAGGTCTTATTTAATGTATAAATAGAATAAAAGGGAGTTAAAGGTCTGACTGATGAGGAATGATTTTCTCCCAAGGTCCAAAAATGGATTGAGAAGATTTCACAGATATGAGTCACCCTAAATGGATACATAGGAAAGACCTCATAGGTGTCCTCCTTTGCTATCTGCCCTATATGCCTCCTGGATGAGCCATTTATGGTTCCTCATGGTTTCTAATTGTGTACTCTAGTGGGTAGTACAGTGGGTTGAATAGTGCCCTCCAAAGATATATCCACATGGAACCTTTGAAGTAGGTTCTTTGGAAATGTAATTAAGAATCCTTTTTTTTTTTTTTTTTTTTTTTTTTTTTTAAGATTCAGGTATACAATAATGATTCAATGATTCTGTGCATTACTAAGTGCTCACCACAACAAATGCATTCCTTAATCCCCTTCCCCTATTTCACACATCCTCTCCAACCTCACCTCTGGCAACCAACAAACTTGTTCTCTACAGTTAAGATACTGGCTTTGTGTTTTTTCTCTTTTTTTCCTTGTCTGCTGTCTTTCTTAAATTCCACATATGGGATCATTCTAGACTCAGGGTGGGTCCTAAATCAAATGTCAGGTGTCCTTATAAGAGAAAGAAAGAAAGGTAGAGGGAGATATGAGACAGACAGACACACACACACAGAGCAAATATTGAACTGATGTTGCCCCAAGCCAAGGACTACATGAGATACCAGAGTGTGGAAGAGACAATGAAGCATTCTTCCCTAGAGATTTCACAGTGAGTGTGGCCCTGCTTAAACCTTGATTTTGGACTTATGGTCTCCAAAACCATTTGAGAATGAATTTCTCAAGCTTTAAGCCGCCCAGTTTGTGGTCATTTGTTATGGCAGCTCCAGGAAACCAGTGTGGGTATGCAGAAGAGAGAATCTATTCTTCTAAGAACTTAGGCAGGTATATTTTCCATCATATTTGAGTTTCAATTTACCAATAAGGGCTTATCTTGAACAAAGTCAGAATAGGGTAGAATTTTCCTCAAATGTGGGATTCATACCAAGTTACTTTAGGAGAGCAAAGAAGGGATCTTGTGTTTTGATTTTGGGTGGCCAGAAAATGCATGAGGTGTCTTTCCCACATTGCCTCCTTTATGCTTCGGAAGCACTCATGAATCTGAGACATGAAGAAAGGACACAGAGGCACCATGATGTGTCCTGACTTAGACCTCTCTTCTCAACATGGCAAGATTATGGTTTTGTTTCCTAAGACTTATGGATCCATTCAGCAAGTTCCCAAGAGCAGGCTGATTTTACATATGGCTCCACCACCTCTGTGCTTCCCTAGATAATCAAAACCCACACTATTTTAGTAGGAAATAAAAAAAAATACATAAGGAGAGCATTATTCTCAAGAAATCAGCTTTTCTTCATTATAGCATTCCAGTTGCTGCTTCTAGTGATGAATCTACATTTTTATCTCTCTCTTTCATTCCCACCATGAGGAAGCAGTGTAAGTGGCCCCTGTCCTCCCTGGGAGCCTCATCTTCCATCAAATGAGAGATGACTGTGCCTTGAGTGTCTGTCTTCACCCTCCTGCCTTCCTGCCCTGACCACCCACACCTTGTCTTTCTTCATTTTTTGAAAGGAAAGTTGAAAGAAGTCTCTCCATCTCCCCAGCTATTCTGTCTGAAGGAAACAAATAAAACCTCACTTTACCTTTATCATCATTATTGTCGTTATTCGCCATGAGTATTGTTGCTCTGGAGGTTTTTTTTTTCTTTTTGTGAATATTTTATTTATTTATTTGACCAAAAGAAACACAGCTAGAGAGGGAACACAAGCAGGGAGAGTGAAAGAGGGAGAAGCAGGCTTCCAGCCAAACAGGGAGCCCGATATGGGGCTCGATCCCGGGTCTCCAGGATCATGACCTGAGCCGAAGGCAGTCGCTTAACCAACTGAGCCACCTAGGCGCCCCTGTTGCTCTGGAGGTTGTAGAGTTGGGTCCGCTCACTGGAAGAAGACTGTTTTTTCACACCTTGGTGCAGCAAGCTAAGTGCTTAAAATACACCTGGGCTGACGTTGTCAGACATCCTGGAACTGCTTTATTTCTCCTCACCTTCCCAGCTCCTATTCTACTGCTGCCCCAGTGTTTGTCACTATGTGAGGATGGAGGAAACACAGGCTACAAGAAGGCCATTAGAATAAAAGTTTGTCCCAGCTAACCGTGATGAAAATAGCCTTTCTATTAAGAAGGAGTCGATTGGGTTGCCTATGAGCATGGAGGCAGTATTGTCATTAGATCTTTTCTCCAAGTAGCCCATTCCTTCCCTGCTGGTCATTAAAAATAACTGTAATTTTTAAATATTCTTTTTTTTTTAAAGATTTTATTTATTTATTTGACAGAGAGAAACACAGCCAGAGAGGGAACACAAGCAGGGGGAGTGAGAGAGGGAGAAGCAGGCTTTCCACCAAGCAGGGAGCCCGATGTGGGACTCGATCCCAGGTCTCCGGAATCATGACCTGAGCTGAAGGCAGTCGCCCAACCAACTGAGCCACCCAGGCGCCCTAATTTTTAAATATTCTAATGGATACACAATATCATGGATGTCCCATAATTTCTCTTGACCAGTGAATTTGGGCAGAGGTTTCAGGCACTACTTCCAGGCTGGCATGTATAGTTGTCTGCAGAGAGGGTCCACAGCTCTCCTTTTCTGATGTGGTGGACCCTGAGAGCTCCATGTGGTGGCCACTCAACCTGTCTAGATTGGTAGGGAGAATCACTCCAACATGAAGGAGTCCCAGGGAACAAGGTGGCATCTTTGCTGCCTTCATTGAATATCTGGGACTGTTTGTTACTGTGGCATAACGTGACTTAGCACCTGGACAGAGTATAATAAAAAGAATGAGGAAAAGAGAAAGAACCATTTTCTGGATTAGACTCCACCTCTGTGTGACTATGAATTCATATAGACATGATGATTTGTGTGGCCTCATCATCCTTATAGCTCAAGTGAAGACAATAGCTTCTGTTCCTGCAAACTGAGACTAATCAACATTACACAACTTTAAATAACATGCAAACTCTTAATGGTTATTATGGTTAGACTGATTTGAGACCTTAGCTATTGAATGGTTTTGCAAATATTCTTTTACTATATATGTTAGGTTATCATCTCTCTCCTACTTACTATCTTTTCAATTATAATGTATTCCTGGTGAAATTTTTAAAAAAAGATATGCAATAACTGATTAACATAGACTACACTGAAGTATGAATGAAAAAAATTGTTTTTCAGCTTTTCTTAACGAGTAACAGCAAAAGTCATGACTATCTTCATTGCCACCCCTGAAGATAGAATCAAAAGAGTGCAAAATGTTATTTTTTATTTTTAATGCTTATCAGAGCAATTTATAGACATAGTTTAATTAGTCAAATGGTGATAGTCCCCAACCCTAGTCATGTCAGTTTCCAAATCCTCCTCCTCAGACCCACCACTAACATCTCATTTACATATTTACTTCTTCATTTTATATATATACATATATATGTATATATATGTTATATATGTATATATATGTATATAAATATTTTTATTTATTTGACAGAGAGAAACACAGCGAGAGAGGGAACACAAGCAGGGCGAGTGAGAGAAGGAGAAGCAGGCTTCCCGCCGAGCAGGGAGCCCGATGTGGGGCTTGATTCTGGAACTCTGGGATCATGACCTGAGAGGAAGGCAGACCCTTAATGACTGAGCCCTCAAGGCGTCCCCTTCATTATAGGATATGCCCATGCTGCACTTTCTTGTTTTCCCTTTCTAGGTATTATTTATTGCCTTCCTTCCATGGAAAATGGCATGTTAAAAGGTTGGGTACCTTTCTGGGAGCACCTGGCACTCCCTGAAAACAGGTTGAATTAAGAACCCAATGATGTGGGGCACCTGGGTGGCGACTGTTGGTTGGGCGACTGCTTTCGGCTCAGGTCATAATCCTGGAGACCCAGGGTGGAGCCCCACATCGGGCTTCCTGCTCGGCAGGAGGCCTGCTTCTCCCTCTCTCAGTCCCTCTGCTTGTGTTCCCTCTCTTGCTGTGTTTCTCTCTGTCAAATAAATAAATACAATCTTTAAAAAAAAAAAGAACCCAATGATGCATTTCCCAGACAACACCTTATCTAACTCCTCCTTTTTGTTGAGACCTTTTTGTTGAGACTCCATGCCAGGCATGGGGTCAGAAGGGGTGACAAGAAACTAGGGAAGCACCGATCCAGCTAGGGAAGCCTCAGATCTGCTGTTGGCTGGTGGGAAGGTATCATGGAGAAGAGATGTGATAGGATAGATAATCTGCCGTTTGTTCTGCCATTTGCAGATTTCTGCAAATTCTGCCATTTGACAACAAGTATGGCATTGGATTGAAGAGGGAAGAAATGGTGAAACCATTTTTTGAAGGAAGCTTAGGCTTTTCTTGCTCTTCATTCTTCTTTTTTTTTTTCCTGCCTTATTTGTAAACCAAATGACACTGGTTTCTGGGTCCATAAGAGAAAGGATGCTGCTATGGCTTTATGGCAAAGACCGGGTCCAATCCAACTGGTCATGATAGAGATCCACCTGTTATTTTGTGTTTACATCTCCTTAGTTGGCTTTATCTTGATTGCAGTGAGGTAGAAGATCTACTAGCTGTGTTTGAGGATTTTTTTTAAGGGACGATAGACACTGTCAACAGGTGGAATCTGTTTTTCTGGAATCCCTCAGTTTTGTTCCCTCCTGAAGTAAAACAGGTGAATCTGTGGGCTGATAAACACTCTCCAATCAAGTGCACCCTTGGAGATTGAGAAGCAATAAGGAGGGTGAGGAGAAATTCAGAGAAGAGAAACTGCTCAACAGTTGACACATCCTTTTCTAATAATCCATTTCATATTTGCAATATACCTATCAGGTACATATAGCAAGCATAATAACCTACCTGGTCCAGGTGAAGAAATAGTCTAAGGAACTTTCCAGAAGATTCTTAGAATAATGACAGTGCACTAACTTAGAAGTCAAACCACGCCTTTATTTATTTATCTACTTATCTATTTATGTTTAAAGATTTTATTTATTTATTTGAAAGGAAGAGAGAGAGAAAGAGAGAGTGTGTGTCTGTGTATGCACATGTGCAAGGAGAGGGAGGAGCAGACTTCCTCCTGAGCAGGGAGCCCAACGTGGGGCTTGATCCCAGGACCCAGATACTTAATGACTGACCACCCAGGCACTCCAGGACTTTTGTTTATATTCCAGCTATTCTAGTCACTAGATAAGGTGATAAATATTAAACAACCTGAGCAATAAATAGGCTTGAAGTATTATGGTCACACTGATCTTAGATCTTAGTTATCTGATGTCTTAGGCGAACTACTTAGCTTGTCAGAGCATCCATTTCCTTAAGTATGAATTGGAGGTAACAATAGTTGCTTCAAGCTATTTGTTGAGCATTTGGGACAATGCTCTCTAATACACACTGTTCACATGAGCCTGCCTGTCGAAGTGTTTTGTGCCTATTGACTGATTCACAGCAAGCTTGTGAGATAGTTTCTATAATGACTGCATTCTCCATCTTGCAGGTGGACAGGTAGCCTCCCTGTGAAGCAGAGCAAGGTGCCTAAGAACACAAATGCATTAGACAGGGGAACTGAAGTCTAGCCCTCAACATTGTGATGCCCAAGCCTGAAACCATAACCCTTATGTAGTGCTGTTTCACACTCTGAAATGTGTTTAGGGCTGCATAGATGCTAGATTCTCAGTAAATGCTGGTATCTTTGAGCAACATCTCCAGGATCAAAAAGGTCAAAAATCTCCAGTCAATTAATCTCCGGGGATTTCTCCCAATGCATGAACCTTCTCATGCCTTCACTTTCTTCTTTGCTCAGCCCAAATTATTTCAGGAATATTTTTGTCAACACCCCGAAATCCCTTAACCTCTGTTTTTCACATCTATCTGAGTAAAACCCAAATCCCAGATGAACTCGTTGATTCACTTGTCTTCCCTCAAGAAGCCAGACATCACCCAGCAAGGCAGAATGCATGGATGTTCACCTGCACAAAGCAGGACCACCACTGCCACGAAGTTCTCCTGTGTTTTCTTGGCCCACCAAGATCCTGTCTTCACAATAAATATTTCAAACCCTTATTACTTCTCTCACATCCTGTAAACACCCCCACAGCACATAGAAGAGGACAAAAACTATAAGTTATCAAATAAAATGGAAATTGTGGGATAAGAGCTTCCTCAACTATCTATAAATACTGAACTTCCAACATTAACGGCATCCTGTCCTTCTCTTCTGGTAACATTGAGCAAACACTCCCTTTCATTTGAGGTTTTTTTCTATCCCCTCATTCTGAGATAGCCTTCCCTGTTCCAGGAATCATAAAATCTCAATCATTCCTTCTCTCTCTCTGTATACATTTCATTAGATCCTTCACATTGATACTTGTTTATTTAATCATGATTTTGCAATTTTTAGAGAAAAAAAAATGCTATTTCTCTCAATCTTCCTCTAATTAACACCTTACCTAACTCCTCCTTTTTGTTGAGACCTTATGAAATGAGCCTTTTTCCTCTGCACCTCTGGGTCCTCACTTCTTCCCTTATATCCATCTGTCTTTTGACCACATGTGGTCTCTAGATGTGTTCTTTCTTAGGTCATGTGTGTTCAGTCCTCTATAGAGTCTTTCCTACACTTCCAGGACAAAGGAATTCTAGTTTTTTCCCCTCCATCTCTGGGTTTCTTCTTCTCAGCCATCACTACCTCTGAATATCGGAGTTCATTCATCCTAAACCCGTATTTTTATTATCTACATTTTCCCAAACAAGATCAACAAAATCTGTGACTACAGTCACCACTTTCAGGCTAAGGACTCCCAAACTGATGGATAGAAGAATGCTTCTTGCTCTGAGTTGTACCTACTCATCACCTCCACACTGAGTACTGAAAATTATATTAAACTCAAAATGTCCAAGACCAAATTCCTGATCTTCCCTATCTCTTTTTTTAATTCAAATTCAATTAGTCAACATATAGTATGCTACTAGCTTTTGGTGTAGTGTTCAATGATTCAGAGGTTGCATGCTCACCATGTCATGTGCACTCTTTAATGACTAGCACCCCGTTACCCCATCCCTTTTTACCCCTTCCCTTCTGTAACCCTCAGTTTGGTCCCTGGAGTCCAGAGTCTCCCATGGTTTGGCTCCTTCTCTGATTTATTGCCATTCTTTCCCTGCCTTCTCCTATGATCTTCTGTACTATTTCTTACATTCTACATATGAGTGAATGATATGATAATTGTCTTCCTCTTATTGACTTATTTCACTTAGCATAATACCCTCCAGTTCCACCCATGTCAATGTAAATGGTGGGTAGTCATCATTTCTGATGACTGAGTAATATTCCATTGTATATATGAACTACAACATCTTTATCCATTTATCTGTTGAAGGACATCTTGACTCCTTTCACAGTTTGGCTATTATGGACATTGCTACTATGAACATTGGGACACAGGTGCCCCTTCTTTTCACTACATTTGTATCTTTGGGGTAAATACCTAGTGGTGAAATTGCTGGGTCATAGGGTAGCTCTATCTTTAACGTCAAGAGGAAACTCTACATTGTTTTCCAGAGTACCAGTACCAGCTTTCATTCCCACCAAGAGTGTAAGCGGGTTCCCCTTTCTCAGCATCCTTGCCAACATTTGTTGTTCCCTGTCCTGTTAATTTTATCCATTCCAACTGTTGTAAGATGGTATCTCAATGTGGTTTTGATGGGTAGCTCCCTGATGACAAGTGATGTGGAGCATTTTTTCATGTGTCTGTTGGCCATTTGTATGTCTTCTTTGAAGAGGCGTTAGCTCATTTCTTCTACTCATTTCTTGATCTTCCCCATATTAATAAATGACATCACCACTAATAGTACAACATGGCCCCTTTAGAATCAATGGGAGACCTACCAGGACCTCATCCTCATAATCAAGCCATAACCAAGACAATATAGTGTTCTCCCCTAAAGATCTGTCTGCTCACAGGGCACCTGGGTGGCTCAGTTGGTTGAGTGACTGCCTTCGGCTCAGGTCATGATCCTGGAGACCCAGGATCGAACCCCACATCAGGCTCCCTGCTCGGCAGGAAGCCTGCTTCTCCCTCTCTCACCCCACACCCCCACTTGTGTTCCCTCTCTCGCTGTGTTTCTCTCTGTCAAATAAATAAAATCTTAAAAAGAAAAAGATCTGTCTGCTCTGTTCATTTATCCCCTAAACATCTGTCTGCTGTGTTCATGTCTATCAGTGTGCATCACCACCATGTTAGTTCAAGAGGCAGTCACCTGTTACCCAGACACTACAGTCACCTTTGATTCCAAACCCAAGCTGTAGCCCTTTCAAGCCAGCACTGAAGCCCTCATGACTTTCAGTACACAAACCTGGTTTTGTTTCTCCCAGATTAAAAGCTTCCAATATATCCCCCATTCTCTCAGGCTAGTGGTCACAGTCTTTAATATGCTTACAGGGTCAGGTGTGGTCTGGAGCTCTGTCTCCCCACCTCATTTCATGTCATGCCTTGTCCCACCAGTTATGCTCTGCACAAACTACTTATTCTTGTTGTCTGTTGCTATAAAACAAGTAAGTCCACACTTGGAAGAGTCAACAGCCAGCATTTTCATAGATCAGGAATTCTATACATGGAGAATCCAGAAAGGGACCAGTGGGGATGTCTGAGGCTAGAGACTAAGGCCAAGAAGAGCTGGGACTGCAGGCTCCACTTCTCAAGATGATACTTTCCTTGCCAACCTGTGGCTTGGGCAAGGGTGGCTGAGAACAGGCTCAGCTGGGGCCGTCAACTGCTTGGGAACCATGGCTGATATCTGAAAGGGAGCAAGCAGAGTCCTCCAGAGCTAACATTCCCAGACAACTAGACCTTGCTCAGCCTAGCCTCAGAAGTCACAAGGCATCCCTTCTAGCACATTCTGTTCACCCAGGTGGTCACAAACACCTACCCATTCACAGGACATAGTCCTCACCCTTTGATGAAAGAAGTGTCAAATAATTCAGGACCATGTTTGAAAAGTGCTGCACTCTTCCTGCCATTTCTCAAAAGCCCCACTGACTCCCTCTTGGAGTTTGCACCACCCTGAACTCTTTCCTTCCCCACAACCTGATGAGTCCTAAGGATCCTGCAGATTCTAGCTCCTTTTCTGCTTCTCCCAAAGACTGAAAGCTTGAACTGATCTCTTCTCCATACCTGCTTCCCCCATCCACTTCTTTGTCATATACACGACAGCTCCCTATTACATAATGAACTCCCCAAAAGCAAAGACCTGAGAGTAAGTGAAGAAATGAAATAGGAGGAGAGAGAACTGGAGCATGATATCTCCAACTATACATACAGAGCTTTTTGGCCATATTTTGTTCCTTCTCTGTGAAAGGAAGAACATTCTGGCAGATGAGTCAAGGAAGACCTGTCTTCAGAGAACTGTGTTAGGAGGTCTTCTAGGAGGGAGAGATACATGGGAAGAACTCCCTTGCCCTGTTTTTTTGATCATCCTAAATGAATGAACGAAATACTTTATAGCCTCCCCTGGTGACCTCTGGCCTCTGCTCATGGCAGAACATGAATGCATGACTACAATGTGTGCCCAGGACTGCTTAGATGTAGGCAGGAGGGCACAGGCTAGGAGCAACAAGAAGCAGAAGTTGCAGCTTCACCTGGATATTCAGCTTCTTTGAGCCCTGGGGGCACCTGGATACTTTCCAGAAGGAGAACACCTGGGTCCCCCACAGCCTGGATGGCTGCCATGCACCTTCGCTTCCTGCTGCAACACTGGGCAGAGCAATCAGCAGCGTGAACACACAGACCCCACATCCAAGGTGGGGGGCAGTGAGGACAGATCACAGTGGGCTTCCCACAAGTTGAAACACCTTTCTGAAACCCATGTGCTGCAAATTTTTCCTGCTTCTTGCTGAGATGATTTTCCTCTCTGCGGCTGCTATTCATCATAGGGGAGTGACCCAAACTTCCAAGTCCCAGTAGTAGGGGCTGGGTGATTTGTAAAGTTAAATGTTCAGACAACAAACTATACTGAACTGAAAGACCCAAGGCACAGAGACTTTTTTTTCCTACTAGGATTCAATAATTTGCCAAGTCCAAAAACACAATATTAAAGAATGTAGGAAAAGGACTCAGCTTTATTTGGGATATATATATCCAAAATAAATATAAATATAAATATTTATATACACACACACATGCCTACAAGTACATGTGTGTATAGAATGTGCCTTCTTATATGTAAATGTATGCACACATAAAATCAAGTCTCTAGGAACCCAGTCGTGTTTCGTATTCACTTTTTAAAGCAATTTTCTTCCCTTGCATTTTTTTTTTCTTTAGATTAAGCTGCATATGGGACAACTGATTCAAGAAAGCTATCTGTATCATATGCAGTTCCTAGGATCAACATCACGATCATCATTATGAAATGAAATGGTAACGACTCCTTGAGGTTCAGCCTACAAAGTGTTCAGACACTCCATGCTGGACGGGATGTTACCAGACCACGTCTGCCATGAAGCAATAAAGCAACCAGGTTCTGGGGTGGAAATGAGGCTCCTGTGATCATATGCTTATCATTTCTTTTACTAGAAAATAGCCTCGGTTGATTTACCTAAAAGCAAAACAAACAAACAAAACCATTGTTACAAACTTCTGAGCTGCCTTTCCTGAAACAAGAGTATCCTGAAATGAATTAAATGTATCTTCTTTCAAAGTACAGCCGTTGTGATGGAAGACTTCAGCAAAGGATGGTTCTATATGCATATCTGATCCTAATCCCCCCCCATTGGAACTGTACTTTTATTTTAGGAATATGACTACTACACCTTTAAATAAGAACAAAAACTTTGACTCCATTCTTTCTACTCAACCTCCAGCCTCACAGAGACTGTGGGTCTTTGTCTCCAATCACTGCCTGTTCTACTCCATGTAAGAATCACCGATGTTGATAGAAATAGCCATGGGGTGTGCTAAAAACCGATTTTGTGTGTCAGAGGGGCTGGATCTCAGCTAGATGAAATGTCATAGGAAGGCAGATATCTCCATGTGAAATGACCTTAAGAAAACCCCGACCTCGCCAAAGATGACCTTTTTCTAGCAGGAAACATTAAAATTACAACCATATTCATGTTTCAGTTTCAAAAACAATATGTGTTTCTCCTACACATTCTTTGACTTGGCATCCTACATATCTTAAATAAAGATATACCAGGGTCCTATTTCTACTCGGCAGTGCAGAGTTGATTTATTTCTGTCTGAACACACCCGCGGAATGAAGTTGCTCTTTTTAATTCCTCAAGAGGCCCATCGGAGGTCCATTTTATTGCTATTTTAGCTGAATGTTTTACTACTGTATCTGTATTTAATATTTCCAGTGTGGCCTCATTTTTTGGAATTCCCCCCCCCCAAATCCCACAGGCATCCTTGTTTTAAGTAAAATATATGTCTTATCAATGTGTTAATCAAATTGAAAATTCTGGCCCTTAACATGTAGCTACAGAGAAAGGTCCGAATCTGATTGCATTTGGGTCTTCAAGTGCCACATCGGGGCAGAGACGTATTTTATATCCGTGGCAGGAGGAACATCGTTGGCCTGAAAGCCACATTGAGAAACAGGCTTTTAAGAGCATTTGCATTATTCCATTTTGCTAATAGTTCTTTGTTTGTTTTTGCCTATCTGCTTTACAGTGACTTGTCTTGCAAATTAAATCCAATTTTTGATCAGCATGAATTCCAATGGAACAAGGAAAGCCTTTCTCCTCAACACCTAACTGCCTAAGTAAAACATAGCATTTCAAAGCACCCGCTTCAGAACCTTCCAACCTTTGTGTGTGTGTATGTGTGTGGGGGTTCCCCCCATTAATGGTGTTTAAGGTGCTGTGAAACACATGCTCCCCTTTCCAATATAAATGGGAAATCACTTGAGTTAGGATCCTTTCCAAAACAGGGTGCTGACTACAACTACAATCCACTCGGGGCATAAGTAAGTCCAATACAGATGCAAGCAACACACAACGAGATCACTTTGGTCTAGTCACAACTCCTCACCTTTAAGTTACAACAATAGTGTCTACATCACACATGTGTTGAGAAGAATGAAGGGAATGAAGTGGGAGAAACAGCGGGGGGGAAATAAATGCGTGGTAGAGAGTTTCAGTTAGGACTTAGGGTCAGGGTAAAGACACAGCACAAAGGCGAGAGAGGGGTATTGGTTCTTTTATCAAGTTAGAATAAAATTCCAAGGAAGAATTCTGATTGTCTATCACATGGCCACTTTGTGTTTCAATACACTATTTGGGGAACTTCAATAGAAAGCCATAGTTTGAAGGAGCATATCTGAGAAAGATAGTCTATTCTGAGTTAACAAATTATTAAATATTTCCTTTAATTCATTATTGGTGCCCTTGCGATTTCAGCATCCCACTCTCTGCCCAAATACCTCCAGAAAGGCTTCATACTTCCTCACAAATTAAACCTGAACTATGCTGATGATATTCAAAGCAGTCTTTCCTCTGTGGAGATTTTTATCTGTCTACCTTACTATCCACTCTTTCCTTAAAATCTATTTCACAAATGAGTCAGAATCATCTGTGTCCATATCTTCCATACTTTTGAGGATGACAATTTTTTTCCACTTGTATCTTACTTTTGGAATTTCTGATGTGATTGTGCATACATTATCCTATTTGGTGTTCAGGACATAGGTAAGCAACCTGGGGACATAGACAAGGGTCATTACCTATGGTTTGTGTACTGGCTTAAGGCGAGACTTTTTGCAGAGTTTCTAAAGAATTGAGTCAGGACTTGAACTCAAGCCATCAGTCTCAAAATCAAATTCTCTTAGAAGCAATGCCATCTGTGCATAAACATTTTATCCCTAATTTAAAATTATGGCTTTGTTGCTGACTACTTGTGGTCTATAAATTTAAAGATAGGAGCTAGAATACTGAGAATATACTCCCTCTATGAAGGTTATAAGCACTCTCCATTCAAAACAGTATTCTGCTTAGAAACCTCATGTTTCTCAACAAAAAACAGCCTCTCTGCTGCTCTATGGGTTTTTAAGACTGAATGCTCTTTCTTTAGTTCAGAATCTGTACACTTTCTAGAAATTCAGTGGAAGCACCATCAGTCTGTCTTGCTTCCTCTTTCCTGTCAAAAGCCTGTCCAAGATTTGTGAAAACTCTTTGCATACCTCTGCTACCTCCTTATAGCCTGATTAGACTTGGAAGACTACATGATGACCCCTCATGTCTTAGTCTTTCCCAGAGCTTCCTACTTTTGATAAGGTTTTAATGTCATGTCATCCTCTTTGGTTTAATGCTAACAAAAAAGATCATAAGCATTTAGATGTCAGTGTTTGATAAATATTTGCCAAGTGATTGTGTATGTAATTGAATTTGCCAAAATGATTTTTTTTAAGATTTTATTTATTTATTTGACAGAGAGAAACATAGCCAGAGAGGGAACACAAGCAGGGGGAGCGAGAGAGGGAGAAGCAGGCTTCCCGTTGAACAGGGAGCCCGACGTGGGGCTCGATCCTGGGTCTCCAGGATCATGACCTGAGCCGAAGGCAGTCGCTTAACCAACTGAGCCACCCAGGCGCCCCAACACAGCTAGAACATGTATTAACTTACTTCAAGAAACTGAGCTAACCCCTCCTTCCAACAATGAATACCTGCAGGACTGATCATACTTCCACTTGCCCAGGACCCCGGAAAAGCTCTGGAATGAGCCAGAAGTTCGACTTCATCAACTTAGAGAGATAACCTTATTTGCATTCCCCTCTCTAATCGGTACATTGTGGTTAGTATGTCTATTTTATTGTGCAACCATTGTATGATTTCTTATTGCAACCGTTTCAAAAACGAACAAATAGTTAAAGAGATGAAAGCTGAGTGCACAGATATAGGATTGCCTTATGGAAGAGACTTGTCACCCAGATCATGTTTTCAGAACACATGAAAGATTCTAGCAGCTCAAATGTCCACATCATGTAATATTTTAACTTTATTTTCAGAGGGAGCATCCTCTTCTTGTGTACCAGGCAACAACAAAAAATTAATGACAGCAAATGCAATTGGATTAACATTAGAAATCTTGCAGAAAGATTTCCCTCAATTTGTTCTTCACTTAAAACAATCCCCCGGGTCCCTTTGGTTCTATGCATTGTAGAGTGGAGAAGACAGAGGCACTGAGGCTGTGTGGCTTGCTAATACCACAAGGCCACTAAAAGTCAGGGTTCTCCAGAGAAACAGAACCAATATGACATATATCCATTACACACACACACACACACACACACACACACACACACACACAGGATTTATTATAAGGAATTGGCATACATATTATTATGCAGGACTTCTCCCTGCAAGCTGGAGACCAGGGAAAGCTGAAGGTTTGGTTCTGAGAAGGAGCAGGGCAGTGATGTAACTCCCAGTGGAGGGCAGGAGAAGACTGATGCCCCAGATGATGTGGTCAGGCAGAGAGCAAATCCCCATTCCTCTGTCTTTTGTTTTCGCCAGCCCTCAGTGTGTTGAATGGTACCCACCCTCCTTGGGGAAAATAATCTGCTTTCTCAGTCCACCGATTCAAATGCTAATCTCTTCTGGAAACACAATCACAGGCACACCCAGAAATACTGTTTAATCTGGGCACCCCATGTTCCAGTCAGGTTGGCACATAAAATTAACCACTGTAGCCAGCAAGTGGGAAAGGCAGGAAGGACTACCGCATTGGTCTAGAACATTTCTTTCTCCCTTGTGCTGCTTATATTAAGATAAATACTGGTCAGTTCCTCTTAATAATAAGCTCTTTCATCTACTTTACTCTGCCATATTGCTTCTCTGCACTTTTGTTCAACTTAGAGAAAATTATCTATTACCCATTCTCTTTAAAATTCAGCATTTCCTAACAGTAATTCTGTTTGTTCCTGGGGCTCCAAGTGCCACTGAGAGGATCAAGATACTGACCTGAGTGGCCCCACAATCCACCAGGGTTTCCCTCATGTCCGATCAGAGCAATCTGCTCATCCTCCCTGAAAATGGGGCCCTGCCCTTGGAAGAGCCCTCTTTCTGCTACATAATGTATTCCAGCCAAATAACTTAATGTGTCTTCTCTGTGAGATGCTATCCAAGGCATAATATTTCCATTCCGATATGTCAAGTGAATCCTGCAAAAATACCATTTTATTAAAAGTGATTTGCCTTTTAGGATTTCTTGCTTTTCTTGGGTATATATGTTGCAAGTCTCCAAATTCGGATGGAACATTGGCTAATTCAGGTTAAAAAAGGTCCACTCTTCCTTGGAAGCTGGAATCCTGAGCAGGAAGGATACCCACATGATTAGCTTTTTCAACATTTTGCTTTTACATTTGAGAGCACTGAGAAACAGGTATCAAGTCACTTGCTCAAGAACACACAGGTCATTCTGACAGGAGTATTCAAGGGCTGGCTGTTTTGAGCTTCAATATTCCAATTAGCAAGTTCACATAGTCATAGTGGATTGCAAATCCTAGAAGGGTAGTGATAATGTCTTTATAATTCTATTCTCTATTGACTATTTTAATGATATACCCAAACACTCAAAACATGACTTCCGCATCTAAAGATCAGCATTTTTTTTTAAAGATTTTATTTATTTGACAGAGAGAAACACAGCCAGAGAGGGAACACAAGCAGGGGGAATGAGAGAGGGAGAAGCAGGCCCCCCGCCGAGCAGGGAGCCTGATGTGGGACTTGATCCCGGGTCTCTGGGATCATGATCTGAGCCAAAGGCAGTCGCTTAACCAACTGAGCCACCCAGGCGGCGCCCCTAAAGATCAGCATTTTAAGACATTCAGAAACCTTACGGCAGAAAGAAAGTTGTACTTCAAAACTATTGGAATCTTACTTATCTGCTAGGAACTAGACTGTGTGCATTTCAGTGCATTATCTTATTAATCCTCATAAATATTTGGGGAGATAGGTACAGGTACTATTTTACAAATGGAGAAACTAACACTTAGAAAGATGAGATATTCTGCTCAAACTTACCAGACTGTCAGGGGTAGAAAGAAGCATTACATTTTGGTTTCTCCATCTTGGAAGTCCTGGCTTCTAAGCATATTGCTTCTGCGTCTCAAGAGCTACAAGAACGCTGGGGTCCATCTCGGGGCACTAACACCTGCTGTGCCAGAACTCAACAGGCCCCTGGATGGAGCAGGGCAGTAAAGGCTGCTTCCACTGGGAGGAAGTTCAGGAAGAGAGGGGTGAGGTCCTGCTAAGGGACCACTGATACTGAGGAGCCCAAGGCTCCATAACAAGCACCACTGGGGGGAGAGAGAATTTGTAGAATGTTGTGGGGGATGGAGAATGTGGAAGCTGGGTAATAACGCTGACTGAGAGTTAGGCTCACAATTCTGCTACCTGAGCTGTAGTTCGGACCTTGAAATAGTGGTAAACAAAACAGAGATATGAGCATTCAAGTTCTGGGAAGGAGAGGGGGTGACAAGGACAGATGAGGGCTGATGGACTGACAGTCATGACTCTGAATTGGGAAGACAGGCAGTGTGATGTGGGTTAAGAGTGCATTACTCAAGAATCCCATTACCTCTCTTCCTTGCTTTCGCTGTGTGACCTTTGCTAGACACATAACTTCCCTGAGCATCAGATGCTTTCATCTCTAAAATGGGAAATACAATTATCTCGATGAAGCATTTTAAATAAATTTTAAAAAGTCCAAAATATGCAAAACTTCCCAGTACAGTGTTTGTCATGCAGAAGGTGATTTTTATCCTTTTATTTTTGTTCGGGTTTTACTGAGACATAAATGACAGAAAACACTGTAAATTCAAGGTGTACAACATGTTGACTTGATAAATCTATATATTGCAAAATGATTACAGCCCTAGCATGGGAGAATATCTCCATAGATCACATAATTACTTTTTCTTTTTATGAAGAGAACATTTAAGATCTACCCTCTCAGAAATGTTCAAGTGTATAATATAGTATTATTATTAACTATAATCACCATGTTGCACGTTAGATCTTCAGAACTGATGTGCCTTATTTTTATTTTTTTAAGATTATTTATTTATTTATTTATTTATTTATTTATTTATTTATTTATTTTAGAGAGAGAGAGAGAGAGGGAATGAGTTAGCGAGACCAGGAGAGGGGAGGGTCAGGGAGAAGAAGACCCCCCTGCTGAGCAGGAAGCCCAGTATGGGACTCGATCCCAGGACTTCGGGATCATGACCTGAGCTGAAGGCAGTTGCTTAACCAACCACCCAGGCGCCCCCAGAACTGATATGCTTTATAACTGGAAGTTTGTACCCTTTGACCAGCACGTATCCATTGCCCCACCCCCTAGTAGTCACCATTTTGCTCTATCTATATGAGTTTGACTATTTTCAATTTCTTTTTTTTTTTTAAAGATTTTATTTATTTGACGGAGAGAAACACAGCTAGAGAGGAAACACAAGCAGGGGGAGTGGGAGAGGGAGAAGCAGGCCTCCTGCCAAGCAGGGAGCCCAACTCGGGGCTGGAACCCAGGACTCCAGGATCATGACGTGAGCTGAAGGCAGATACTTAATGACTGAGCCACTCAGGCACCCTAACGTTTTTCAATTTCACATATAAGTGAGATCATATAGTATGTATCTTTCTCTCTCTGACTTAATTCACTTAGAATAACAAAATATTTTGCACAACAGAAGAAATGATTAGCAAAAT
Source organism: Spilogale gracilis (assembly GCA_004023965.1). Lineage (NCBI taxonomy): Eukaryota > Metazoa > Chordata > Mammalia > Carnivora > Mephitidae > Spilogale > Spilogale gracilis. The sequence continues at coordinate 42,986 of PITA01010592.1, forward strand.
TAAAAGGCAACTTAGGGGATGAGAGAAAATATTTACAAATCATGTATCTGCTAAGGGGCTGATATTCAAAATATATAAGGAACTCCTACAGCTCAATAGCAAAAGCAACAACAACAACAGAAATCTGATTAAAAATGAGCAGAAAACTAAATAGACATTTTTTCAGAGAAGACAAACAATGGCCAATGGGTACATGAAAAGATGCCCCACATCACGCTCATCATCAAGGAAATTCAAATCAAAACCACAGTGGACATCACCCCACACCCATTGGATATGATGAATGGCCATCATCAAAAAGATAAGAAACAAGTGTTGGTGAGAATGTGGAGAAAAAGGAACTCTCATACACTGTTGGTGGGAATGCAAATTGATGCAGCCACTGTGGAAAACAGCATGGAGGTTCCTCAAAAAAATTAAAAATATCACTTCCATATGACTAGTAATCCCAAATCTGGGCTTATTTCCAAAATAATGAAATCAGGATATTGAAAAGACAGTTGCACTCCCCTGTTCACTGCCACATTATTTACAATAGCTGAGGTACAGAAACAAAAAAGCTGTCTATACGTGGTTGAATAGATAACAAAGATGTGGTGTGTATATTCAATGGAATCTTATTTAGCCATGATGAAGAAGGAAGAAGGAAATCCTGCCAGTTACAGGGACATGAATGGATCTTGATGGCACTGGGTCTGATTCTGTGAATATGTATTGTTTCTTCCAAAACTTTCTCTACATTAATTCCCTATGGGTTCTGTAACAAACTACTACAGACTAACTGTTATAAAACAACACAAATGTATTAAAATTGTAGCAGTTAGGGGCATCTGGGTGGCTCAGTAAGTTAAGTGTCCGACTCTTGATTCCCTCCTCTCCTTGGCTCTGGGCTCCAAGGAAAGTCTTCTTGAGATTTCTGTCTTCCTCTCCCTCTGCCCCTCCTCCAACTCACAAACAGGTGCACATGCTCTCTTTTTCTCTCTCCAAAATAAATAAATAAAATAAATAAATAAATAAATATATATATATATATATATATTTTTTTTTTTTTCTTTTTTTTAAGTCCAGGAGGAGTCTTTTTTTTAAGTCAGGGTGTTGGCAGGGTCACATTCTTTCTGGGAGCTCCAGGGGAGAATCTGTTTCCTTGAAACTTCCAGCTTTCTAGGGGTATCCACATCCTCGGCTCAAGGCCTCTCCCTCCACCTTGAAAGTCAGGAGTGTAACATCTTCAAATATCTCTTCCTGCTTTCATCTTTACAGTTCCTACTTGGATTCTGGCCCTCCTGGCCTTCCCTGGCTGAATTCATCTGGATAAAACAAGATCATCTCCTCATCTTGAGATCTTTAACCTCATCTATGAAGTCCCCTCTGCCATGTAAAATGACATATCCACAAGTTCTAGGTATGAACGCCTAGACATTTGCAAGGGGAGGGGTCTTTTTTCTACTGACCACATTGTGTAAGGATTTAATGAGGTCAGAGACACCTGTGGAACCCAATCTCCAGACAGGGCTGGATTGGAACCAGCCGTACAGGGAGGTGACCAGGTCAGGATGGGGTGGTGACCGTTAGCATAGTGTGTAGGCAATCCTGACCAGCTCTTCCTTTCTATAACTGAGAGCACCAAGACCAGCAAGGCAAAGTCTCTCCTTCAGAGGTACAGAGAGTGAGTTTCGGGTGAATTTCTTCATATTCAACACTAACATGATAAAGCAGCAAATGCCCCTACTCCTTATTCATCAGCAAAGGTCACCTATGGCTCCTGTGTACATTTCTCCTGATCTCTTCTTTTCAGGGCCTTAAGGCTCAATTGCACATTATCCTGTGACTGTGTTTATTTGTGTTTTATCTTAGCACTTGTCATTTTCTGGAATGATCCAGTTTTTATTTGTTTGCTTTCTAAATTGTCTGCATTTTTTCCAAACATTGACTAGTTCAACAAATAGGTGCTGGATGGATGGATGGATGGATGGATGGATGGATAGATGGATAGATGGATGCATGGATGGAGGGATAGATGGATAGCCGGCTGGCTGGCTGACTGGATAGCAGGGTAGATGGAAGAATGGGTGAAGATTGTATGTCAAACAGAATGCTAAGCATTTCATGTACCTTATCTTGTGCACTCCTCATGCCTCGGCAGGTAAACACTATTACAGATGAGGAATGGAGACATTAAGAGATGATGTGATATGACCAAGGTCATAATCAGTGCAGACTTGGGATTAGAACTCAGACCTCTATTCCAGAGCTATGAAGAACTTCCCCACCTGAAAAGTGCTGGGTAAATCCTGGAGACAGAGCCAGCATTTCCACAGGCAGTGAATGTGTCCAGTTATACACACAAAGGGAGGGTTCTTGAGACTTTCATTCTCCTGTCTGTCCTGCTTTCTTCACAGGCTTTCAATTTCAGTGTAATCCAACTTAGCAGCACAGAGTGGCTCCTAGGAAATTGGTTTATCTGTGTGGATGGGCTAACCCACTCACTGCCCCAACCACCGAGGAGCAGTAACTGAGGTGTGTGTAGATGAGGGTTGGAGGAGGTCGCGGGGTGTGTGCTGAGCACAGCTGGAAAAGAATCTGAAATTGACATACAGGAAAAAAAGAAGGAAAAATGCTTTGGATGTGAATTCACTATCAACACTAACACATGTTAAAAATCTCCCCTTACACTGAGCTCTAAATTCATACTCTACAGAGCTTTTGAACTCATCTTACCAAATTACTCTGGGAAAACTTATGCAATAGAAGTTACTAACCCTACCTAACAGAAAATAAAACCAAGTCTCGGGAAACCAGAGTAATATGCCTATGACCATACAGCTAGTAAGTACTACTCTTTTTTTTTTAATCGTTATTTTAAATGCTGGTATAATTAACATACAGTGTTATGTTAGTTTCAGGTGTATAATATAGTGATTCAACAATTCATGATCAGTGTTCATCATGATAAATGTATTCTTTTTTTATAATTTGTATTTTCATGGCTCATTTATTTTATTTTTAAATAATTTATTTTATTTTATTTTATTTTATTTTATTTTATTTTATTTTATTTTATTTTTTCAGTGTTCCAAGATTTATTGTTTATGCACCACACCCAGTGCTCCATGCAATATGTGCCCTTCTTAATACCCACCACCAGTGTACTCTTAAGCCCCATCACCTAGTTCATCCAGCCCCTCACCCACCACTCCTCTAGAAACCATCTGTTTGTTCTCTATAATTATGAATCTGCTTTTGTTTGTTTGTTTTGTTTTCACTTAGATTCAATAAGCCAACATATACTACACCATTAGGGTCAGATGTAGAGTGTAATAATTCACTGGCTGTATATAAAACCCAGCACTCATCACATCACCTGCCCTCCTTAATGCCTTAACACCCACATGGGTTTTGTTTTGTTTTGTTTTTTCTTTTGGTTTGTGTCTTCCACTATGATCATTTTTTAAATCCCCCGATGATCATTGGTTTTGTGTCTTAAATTCCATATATGAGTGAAATCATACGGTATTTGTCTTTCTCTGTATATTTCACTTAGTATTATACTCTTTAGATCCATCCCTGTTGTTGCAAATGACAAGACTCATTCTTTTTTATGTCTGAATAATATTCCATTGTATAATTTTCCTACATCTTCTTTACCCATTCGTCAGTTGATGGACACTTGGATTGCTTCTGTAATTTGGCTATTGTGAAAAACGTTGCCATAAACAAAGGGGTATTGCATATATCCCTTCAAATTAGGGCTTTGTATTCGTCAGTTAGATACTCAGGAGAGTGATTACTGGATATGTGGTAATTTTATTTTTAACTTTTTGAGGAACCTCCCTACAATTCTCCAGAGTGGCCATACCAGTTTGCATCCCCACCAACAGTGCAAAAAGGGTTCCTTTTCCTCCACATCCTCGCCAACACTTGTTGTCTCTTGTGTTATTGATTTTAGCCGTTTTGACAGGTGTGAGGTGATTAATTTGAATCCCATGATATCTTGGCACCAAGTACCTATTTACCCCATGTCATGGGCTGAATGGAGACCCCCATAAACATATGTCTATGACCTAATACGCAGAACCCTTGAATGTTACCTTATGTGGCAAAGTTAGGATTTGAGGGAAGGAGGTTTCCCTGAATTACCCAGGCGGGCCCTAAATATCATCACATATATCCTTATACGACAGAAGCAGGGGGGAGGGTTGGGACAGAAGAGGAGGAGACCACATGATGAGGGGAAGGGGGGGTAGAAGGACAGGGGAGGCAGAGATGGGTGAGATGTGACCACAAGCCAAGGAATGAGCCACAGAAGCTGGTAGAGACCAGGAATGGATCTTTTCCTGGAGCCTTTGGAGGGAGCACTGCCCTGTTGACACCTTAACTTCAGATTTTTGGCCTCCAGAACTGTGAGAAAATAGTTTCTGTTGGTTTAAGCCCCCAACTGGTAATAATTTGTTACGGCCACCACAGGATACTAATATGCCCCAAGATCGCTTTGGTTTTAGCTAAACTGATAATTTAGAATATGTCTTGGCTTTCTCAATCAAAAATGATACATTTTAACAAAGACATGCAAACATTTACTAAACATTAAAAACAGACTGTCACACATTAAAAAATTATAGAGAATGCATATATAACTAGATATTTATAAGATCTATGCTTTTCGTTAATGTGGATTGCGAGTAACCAGACCTTTCTGACATGTTAGCAGAATAAATGATTTCTGTAAAAGTTACCCCGAAGCTTACTTTCCCGTCTTTCAGACAGGTTATCACGTAATTTATTTGGGTTCAGACTTGCTTTTTAGCGAGGGGGATTTTGCTAAAAATTTTATATATATATATATATATAATTTTATTTTTCCAGTGTTCCAAGATTCATTGTTTATGCCCCACACCCAGTGCTCCATGCAATAGGTGCCCTCAGTACCCACCACCAGGCTCTCCCATCCCCCACCCCTGCCCCTCCAAGACCCTCAGTTTGTTTCTGAGTCCAAAGTCTCTTATGTTTGGTTTCCCTCCCCAAATTACCCTACTTTTTTTGCTAATTATTGAGAGTACCAAGTTACTCCCTGAGGACTTTGCGGGTCCTTTTATGGAGAAACAATCCCCCAAAAACCCAAAGTAAAAGCTGCAGCTACTCCTCACCCAAAACAGAAACACATGTAAGGACTTAAGCTCCAGGAAGGGAGCACTGGGCCTAGTCCATCCTTCCAGAATTTAACCCACCATCAAACTTAATATGGTAAGGGTCACAGGAGAGGTGACAGAATCTGGGAAGAAATCAGGCAGGTGCAGACATGGGAGTGAGAGCTCTCTGAAGTCCTGCACAGGGGAAATGCCTAAACACAGAAAACTCAAAGCTAACCTCCAGCTTCTTCAGTTCACCCATAGACCACAAGGTCTACATCCCGGTGGACTGGACAGAAACAATGATTCCTCTGGGGCACCTGGGTTGCTCCGTCGGTCCGGGATCTGACTCTTGATTTTTAGCTCAGGTCATGATCTCGAGGTCTTGAGATTGAGCCCCACATCTGGCTCTGTGTTCAATGTGGAGTCTGCTTGTCCCTCTCCCTCTGCTCCTCCTTACTCTATCTCTAAAATAAATAAATAAAATCTTTAAAATAATAATAGTAATAATGATTCCTCGGAATAAATAAAACCTAAATCACTTTGGAAGACTTGGTCAAAAAGAAACTTTGATGTGTTCCTCAGACATCTGCAAAGTGCTCAGAGCCCCTAGGAACTTAAAGAAGGATAGCATCAGTGACATAGAGGTGACCATGGTGGTGATGATGTGACTTTGATGAAGGTGATGAAGGGGGGTCATGATGCGACCTGCGATGACTATCATCCAGGGACTTTGCAGTTCTAAAATCCTACTCATGGGGTGCCTGGGTGGCTCAGTCTATTGAGCATCTGACTCTTGATTTCAGTTCAGGTTCTGATCTCAGGGTCAGGAGATCGACCCCTACATCAGGCTCCTTGCCCAGCAGGGAGTCTGCCTGAGATTCTCTCTCTGCCCCTCCCCCTGGTCTCACTCAAATAAATAAATAAATAAATCTTTACAAAAATAAAACAATAAAATCCTATTCTTTGTGATGACAGGATCCTAGGAGGTCTTGGGTTCGTCAGAGACAAGCTTCTCCTGAACTATGTCCAAATTTCAAATCAATGATTTCATTGAAGGAGCCCTTACCAAGTGCCAACAATATTTGTGCTGTTGTCCTAAGATTTGCAGAGCAGATTTTAATAAAATACTGTCTCAAGAAATTCTAGGAGTCTAGGAGTGAAGACCCATGAGTAACATGGTGTTATGCCAGAGTTTAGGATGTGCTGCCTGATAAAGGGACAGGAGGTAGTAGCAAAGTGTGAAGGGAAACTTAATTGAACCTGGATATTGAAGGAATCCACCCTGGAGGAGGTGCCATATACCCTGTGCTCCAGAAAGCTGGTAAGAGTTGCCCTTGCCGTGGTGAAACACAGGCATGGAATGGAGGAGGAAATACCCCTGCCTGTCCCTGGGGGTCACAGAGCGGGAATGACGGGGGTCGTGTGCGTGTGCCCGCACACCTGCCACATGCCAGGTCCCGTGCTGATCCTGACGCATAGAGAATCTCTTTTAACCCTTGGGACATTCTTATAAAGTTAGGATTATTATTATCCCCATTTTACAGATGAGAAAACTGAGGCACAGAGGGATGAACACCTCACTACAGGTCTCACTGTGGCCCAGGCATATTCAGTTCCAGACATCAAGTCTGAAGCTCCAGAGCTCTTCACCTCTGTTCAATGTTCAATGATGCCTTTGTGGTTGCATGAATGTGCAGACCAAGGGGTCTGGGCCCAAGGGGGCCTTGGGTGTATGGATGCATCTGGGTTAAATTGGGCTTGTCTCTGTCCCAGAAGGAAATTTCACTCTGGAGGTTTATAAACTTTTTCTTTTTAATGTTATATTGTCCTCTGGTGTTTAGCAACATTCATTCTGTAAATAGTGTCTGGACTCAGGAGCATGAGGTGGCATGCTGGGGGCTGCTGGGAGTGGATCCTGGAGCCAGCAGATGGAGACTGGAAGCCAGCACTACCCTTCCTAACATGCAAACTTAAGCTCTTCTCCGCATTTCTGCCCTTGCATTCTCCTTCGTAAAGTACCTACTTTACAAGGGTTAGCACATGGGAAATGCCTGGAATGCTCCCCCCCAGCATAGTAGGTGTTTGGTAAATAATTGCTTGTTATTATTACTGTGCAAATGTCTCCCTGATGAAGATGTAATTAAGCTCTTTGCTCTTTCTCTCCAGTGGACTTTCTTCCTAGAGCCTTCAAACATTCTTGGGGCTTTTAAGTAGTAAAGGCTCTTTGCTGCCCTCCCTCCTAATCCTGATAGATGGACCACTTCTAAAAAGTCTGGTCCCGGGCACCTGGGTGGCTCAGAGGGTTAAGCCTCTGCCTTTGGCTCAGGTCATGATCTCAGGGTCCTGGATCCAGGCCGAGGTTGGGCTCTCTGCTCAGCAGGGAGCCTGCTTCTTCCTCTCTGTGCCTGCCTCTCTCTGTGTGTGTCAAATAAGTAAGTAAAATCTTTATAAAAAAAAATACTGCCCTCTTTGGAGAGAGCAGACAACTTGCCTGACGTCCTCATATGCAGTCAGCAGAGTCTGGCTTATGTCTTAAGCTAAAATGGCTGCAAAGTCTGTGTCTCACACTTTGCAGGAGGAAGATTTAACTTTATCAAAGATCAGAATCTGATGTGAGGCATATTATGGGTGGAGTTTTCCAGGCTCTGTGGGCTGTGGGGCTTCTGATTCTAGAGGTCTGAGAGGAGGCACAGAAAAACATTTTTTTTCCACGAGCATCCCCCACTAGTTCTGATGCATTTGGCCCAGGGATGCCAGTTTGAGAAACCCTGGGGTTGTGTATTGAAAGAGCTGAAGAGAGATGAACCTGGGGCCCCACTGGAGGACAAGGACTGAGGTAGCAGGATGGGACTGGTGTTCTGTATGTGTGACAGAGCCCAGCAAATAAGGAAAGCAGAATGGGTCGTGGGGAGATCTTATTATTTTATGCCTCCCAGTCCCCCAGATATGTATAGCTCAAATGATGCCCCAAAGAGACCGCTTGACTCTAAACTCATAAAATGTCTACTTGGGAGTCAGACTGTAATTTACTTTTCTAAAGATGCCTCAATTATATCCAAGGAAAAGCCTAGTTACATTTTTAAAACTCAGGAGCAGCAGCTTTTAAATTTATTCAGACTAATGAGCACATATAAATTTGGCGAAAGCTAATTCACAGGAGTCGGTGGTGGAGGCATGAGAAACAAGAGTGTCACTGCCGGGGAACAAAGTGAATGGCTGATATGAGTGACAGTAAAGATTTCTTTTAACATCACTAAAAGGCGGCTGAAGTGACAGGTGAGAGGACACACGCGAGATTCTGCAGCACTCTGAGAATTTGTGTACTATCAAGAGGGGACACGTTGACTTAATATCAACTTAATAAGTTCAGCAGAGAGTCTAAGAGCCCGGGGAGGGGAGGTAGTGGAGGGTGGCTCCGTTGCCAAAAGGGCACCCACCCTGCTTCCTTGGGGGGCAGGGGACCCTGATCACACAGCCATTTAACTGGAGGCATCTGCACCCCTTCTTGCGAATTTCACAGGAATCAGGCACATGGTTTTAATCTGTTTCCACAGATCTTCCAAACGAACTTAGTTAGCATCCTCTGGAGACAGCTTTTACTTAGGATCATCTTGAAGGGAATGAAATCCTAAATCAAAACCCATCCGTGTACATCTGGAGTTTGAGAGAGTCACTCCCCAATGAAATCTACAGGCTTCTGAAGTTGGAAGCCTCCCGCTCCGGGAGAAAGCAGTGGGAGGCAAAACTTTGAAAGCTTCATAAGCCTGACTTTGTGACCCGAATCTGTGCTTTCTCTGGGGCAGGTAGGGGGAGGGGTGTCCTGAGTAGAATGCAAATAGAAAGGCACTTCCAGTTTCCTCACAGTGACTTCTTTGGTCAGAGGAGGGCACCTGCCTGCACCTGTGTGCAGGGGGTACCCAGCGCCCACCTGAGTGGAGCGCATCCTTACTTTACCTCTCCAGCCTTCCCTCTCCTTCTTCTGCCCACACACGTCCCTGAGTCACCATTTATTACAGGCTGAATTGTATCCCTCCAAAATCTCTACATTGAGGCCCTAACCTTCACTATGGCTTCTTAGAGATAAAGCTGGAAGGAGATAATTAAGGTTAAATGGAAATCATAGGGTGGAGCCCTGAACTGATAGGGCTGATGTCCTTCTAGGCAGAGAAAGAGAGACTAGAACCCTCTGTGTGAGGACAGGTGAACAGGAGGACACACGTGGCTATCTCTGGTCCAGGAAGAGCTTAGGCCACCCAGCCCTAAAACACCTATGTGGTGTTTTATCACAGCAGGCCAAGCTGACTAAGGCACTATTCTCAGAAAGAGCCTTATGCTTTGCTTGTGTCTTCTGCACCTTCTCTTAGAAGTGTCTTCACTGTGATGCCTAGGTGGCTCAGTTGGTTAGGCATCTCCTTTCCACTCAGGTCCTGATCCCAGGTCCTGGGATGAAGTCCTGCATCAGGCTTCCTGCTCAGTGAGAGCCTGCTTTTCCCTCTACCAACCGCCCCCCCCCCCAATTATGCTCTCTCTTATTCTCATTGGCAAATGAATGAGTGGAATCTTTTAAAAAATACCTTCCTCATGTCACCTACTTGGTGATCAAACAATCCTCAACTCAGGTACTTGGAAGGTCCTCCTGGACTTGCCTAGCTTGGAAGGAGTGTCCCTGCTCATGCCTCTTCTCTTGTCACATGGAACCCATTGCCTAAAATAGAAAAACTAAATACCTGGAGGTCACGTAGTCAGCCTTACATTTTGGTGTACAGAGAACCTACTTTAGTATCTGTCTCAAATTTTCTTCACTGCTTGTAAATTAACTAATAGAAAGATTAAATTGATAAGTAGCAGCTGGATGGACAGATGGATAGTTGAATGAAAGGATGGATGAACAGGTGTGGGCAGATATATGTATGTGTGTATATATGTATAGATGGATGGATGGATGGATGGATGGATGGATGGATGGATAGATGGATGATTGGGTGGTTGGATGGATGACTGGGTGGTTGGATGGATGGATAGTTGGATGGATGGATGGATGGATGGATGGATGGATGGATGGATGGATGGATGGATGGATGGATGGATGGATGGATGGATGGATGGATGGATGGATGGATGGATGGATGGATGGATAGTTTTATAGATGACTGGCTGGATGGATAAATGGGTAGATGAAAGCCTATTACCTTTCCAAATCTGGAGATTTCAGCAGTGCAGAAGATAGGGAAAGGGTTGAGTTTGGGACACCAGAGAGTACTTTCTAAATGCAAACTACTCTCCTCATCAAACCTTCATAACTATAACTTCCTTACTTGTTGCTTCAGCTGCTCATGACTGCTGAATCCTTACAGTACTTACTGAATTTTTATAAATCTTGGTCTAATAGATGGCTAGACCCATTCTTTATATTGTATGTCATCAGCCTCATTGCTGGGCTGATTTCCTTTCAAAGTAGGGTCTGCAGAATAATGTACTGTAACAATAATTGTGGACTGGGCATTTTGACAAACTATCATCTCATTTAATCTTTACAAATAAATCCCTGAAAGTTGGTATCATCATCCTCATATTAGGGCTGCAAACTATGAGACTCAGCCAACTGAGGGCAAAGATAAGACTCAAACTGCATCTTTGCATCCTCAGCCCCAAATCACAAGATGAATGAGCCATCCCGCTGCCCAGTGTCTTCTTGAAAGATGGACACCCAGTGCTATCTGGAATTGCACCTGCATTTTCTGCAAGAAGAATTAGGCTGGGAGACATATTTCTCTTTGAAATAATTTTACTGGGGGAAATTTCCCACTGTGCTGAAAACTGACCTCTTGGACAAACACAGTGTCATAAAAACATGCTATTTGCTACGAGTGCATTGGGAGTTTTAAATCATCAAACTAAAGTACCCCAGGCTCCGATGGTAAAATTTTCATTCAAAGAAGTACTCAGCTTCACAACATAATAAATTATATATGACTGGGACATATAAAACATTTAAAGATATACAGAATTTCTCTGCATTTGTGTTCAGTGGAGGAGTTCAGCTCTCAAAGTACTTTTTTATGTCAGTCCTGCCTATTCATAAGAAGAAAAGACACTCCCTTGCCTCCCTGCTAAAATGAGAAGCAACAAAATAAGCTGCCTATCTTCCACATCCTGAAGTTCAGATTTTATGTTTTCTTCCCTCCCCACCCCCGCCGCCACCAAATATATGTTGGGTGGAAGCAATGCCACCATGTATACTGAATAGTTAGAGAAACTGTAAGCAGAGACTTTGGTGACCATTAAGCCAGAATAATTAAACATAAACAGCAGAGACACATGCCAGACAGACCTGAGGGAGCTATCTAAGACATATCAAGGGAAAGATCGGCAAAAATTGGTAAAGAATGGTGCACATACAAACAAAAGCTCTGATTACTGGAACCACTTTTTAAAAGGTGCTGAGTTCAGAGAGACACATATTAAAATAATGAAAGCAAGGCATTCCTGGATACAAGGTTACAAGTGTAGTCCTGGTCCATGGTACATGCTTACTACACGATATATTTCTCTGCCTTGCTGGGCTGAAAGGTGATCACAGCATAATGCTAACACAGGGTTTGTATTAGTCAGCAATTGCTGCATTAATGCTGTATAACAAACAACCCCAAAATTCAGTGGCTTACAATAAACATCTCACTTATGGGTCCACAGGTCATATGAATTAGGCTGGCCTTGACTGAGTGGCTCTAATTTTGGACACTGGTCAGCTGGGCTTGCATCCGGTGCTAGAGTCCAGCCTTACCATGTGCTTCCTCCTCCTCTTTGGGCTGGAGCTACTTCGGGCACGTTCTGCTCATTGCGAATGGCAAGAATCCAAGAACGTCAACAAAAGCAGGCAATGTCTCTTGAGGTCCTGGCTCAGATTTGGTTCACTCTCTTTCCCCCTATTCTGTTGGCTCAGCAAATCATGTGGCCAAACTAGATACCAGTGGGGCAGGGAAATACGACTTGCTAGATGGTTCTGAAAACTCACACACCCAAAGACGTGAATATATAATTCAAGTACAGGAAGATCATGAAGAATTGCAAATAATAATTTATCTACCTCTCCTGGTTTTTATCTCTGCCCCAGTCTTAACTTGCTGTGGAACTTAAAAGTGAATCATTTCTCTCTCCCAGTCCAGCTGCACTCCCAGTGTGGTCACAGAGAAGATCATGGGCCTCACCCTGGAATTTGTGGGATGTGAAAGTTCTTGTGCCCCACCCAGACCTACTGAATCAGAAACCAAGCTTTAGGTAGTTAAAGTGGCTTACCTAAGCACACAGAGTGCTAAGTGATGGGCTGACCCTGTCCCTCTCACCCTATCTCCCTGTCAACCAAAGAAAGACTAGAGAGAGGGGAAGCAAGTATGTGGAATTGGCCAAAAAAAAAACAAAACAAAACAAAAAAAACCTTCTTTTTTCAAGTGAAAATGAGAGTTAAAAGCACTTCCCAAGTATGCAGACAAATTCATTCATGTGCCTTTCACCTCTGGCCAAGCCCACATTCCACTGGAGGTATGTAGTTAATCACCATTTGTGCAGAAACTTGATCCAAACCCTCAGGTCGCTTTATTGTGATTTAGTCTATTTTTGTTTTCTGAAATCCCATCCGCTTCACCGGTGACTTCCAGGCCTGCCCAGCCATGGGTGGGGATGGAAGGTCTCCCGGCAGGGAAAAGACCCTGTGCTCACACAGAATGTGAGCCTGGGGGTGTGTGGGGCCTCCCGCAGCCTCAACACACAAGGGTGAGCGCCAACAACATGTGGGGCACAGGTGGCCATGTGAGCTGGATGGAAGTCCTCATGGGATTTCCTGGGAGCTGCTTGGTTGGGAAGGGGCAGGGCTCACAGCACCAGGCCAACGTGGGGTGCTGGCACTGAGGGTCCAGAGGGGTTCTGATACAGACCCTGACCCTCCTGAAGTACGTGATGCTATGTGATGTCCCTGGGCTTCTAAGCTCATTTACCAATGTTGGCAATTAAATTATATCATACATTGATATAAAAATATGACACAGCACTAATACAATATAACATATATGTCATTACATGTATAATATATGGTAACAGAATAATACATCAGTTTAATATAACAGAACTATATCATTTATGCTGTATGTTGATTAATATGTCAATAAATGTGGACATATATTGTGCATGATATGTATACAATAATGTAGTACTGTGCAGTATTACATGATTATATAGAAAAATTATAATATGCAATGACAAATGTGATACATGCTGTATAATATCATCCTATTATTATTACTATGAGGGCCAGGAACTGGATTTGTCCTAGAGCTGGAGTTCCTACCCATGTTTCTCCAAGTCTAGAACATAGTAGCACCAATCTCAAGCAATACCAACTTCTCTAAAATAAAAGATTTGGAAGAAGACGTTGCCTCTAAGGCTGTGCTGGTGTGAGAATCAGAGCCCAAGATGCAAAAATCCTGTGGGCTGTAGGCTCTGGAGTTAAGCAAAACGGAGCTGGAATCCCAGGTTTGTCACTCTGCTTAGGCCAGGCCCCTTCCGCAAGCCTCAGTTGCATGGTCTAGAGGTGGTGTTCATTTTATTTATCTTTTATTTTTTTTTAAGATTTTATTTATTTATTTTACAGGGGGAGAGAGAGAGAGAGAGAGAGAGAGAGAGAGAGAGAGAGAGAAAGAGAGAGATATATCACAAATAATCAGAGAGGCAGGCAGAGAGAGAGGGGGAAGCAGGCTCCCTGCTGAGTAGAGAGCCTGATGTGAGGCTCAATCCCAGGACCCTGAGACCATGACCTGAGCCGTAGGCAGAGGCTTTAACCCTCTGAGCCACCCAGGCACCCCTTGATGATCATTTTCACAGCCAGGAGCAGCCATAGCTGGTGTCAGTCACCTGCCATGCACCAGGGACTTCATAGGTATCAGACGGATGGAAGCCTGTCTTACAGGCATGGACGAGGGTCTGGGGTCAGACCTGTCAGCTTCCAATTCACCAGTCGGGGACCCTTAGGCAAGTCTCACAAACTGCTGGAGACCTTTCTAATCTGTTCAGAGAGGATGTTTGCTTCACAGTGCAGCTGGAGGCCTGTTGTGACAAAGTTACATAGCCCTTGACTCTCAATCCATCACCGGCAAATGGTCATTTGTTTGCGAGTGGACATGCCCTCCTTCCAGAGCTAGGACAAGTTCCTCTGGGGGTGGCATAGAAATGACGACTCAGCTTTGCTTTGAGTCACAAGCACCAAGACCCCTCTTCCTCTCCATTTTCTGATTGCCAAAGCTGACCTGTGCAGACCTGGAAAGACTGGGTGTCTGCAGAAGCTACCCTTGTCCTCCAGAAGGGACAAGCTGACTGCAGTGGGAAAGCCTGAGGATAGCCTCTGCTCATGGTCACCAACTCCCATCCCTCAGCATCCTCAGTGACCCCTCATCCCTGCCCACATGATTCCCTTACTTGCATGCCCCCTGCTAACTCCACCCAGCGTGACCCTGAGAATCCAGCAAGTTGGGAAGCCAGCGCAGTCTTCTCTCTGTCCAGCCATTCCACGAACATTTCCTGTGAACTCCTTGTCTCCCCACTGTCCGTGTCTCGGCCCTCCAAACAGAATAGCGGCTCGCTGTTAGCACTGTCCATGACCCCTGTCACCTCCAAGTTTACAAGGCTGCTTAAGGCACCCAGTTCTGCGTGGCTGGTAGTGGGGGCCTGGCTGAAGAAGCACTCCCAGACTGAGAAGCATTTCTGCTGTCAACGGGCTTGACTTTAGTCTGTGCACATGGAATCCGAGGAAAATACAGTAGCCAGGAGCTACATGTGGCTACTTAAATTCAAATTAGTTAAAATGAAATGAAATTAAAAATACAGTTGCTCAGTCTCAATAGTTACATTTCAAGTGCTCAGTAGCCATATGTGGCCGGTGGTTATTGTATCCCACACTGCAGACAGAAGATTTCCCTCTTTGCAGAATGTTCCATTGGATAATGCTATTCACTATACTCTGCCCCCTATAGAGGTTCTGTTATTCCCTCTCACTATGACCATTCCCTTTAAACCCTAACAATTAGGGGCACCCGGGTGGCTCAGCCCTTAAGCCTCTGCCTTCAGCTCAGGTCATGATCCCGGAGTCCCCAGATCAAGCTCCTCATTGGGCTGCCTGCTCAGCGGGAAGCCTGCTTCTCCCTCTCTCACTCCCCCTGCTTGTGTTCCCTCTCGAGCTGTGTTTCTCTCTGTCAAATAAATAAAATCTTAAAAAAAAAAAGCCCTAACAATTATTTGTACATTAATTTGTTTAATGGAGGTTTCTCCCCATTAGCCTGGGAGCTCCCCAAGACTAAGGATTATGTTTATCTCTATGCCCACTTGAACCTCCACATTCAGAAGGGGACTGTCACACAGGGGGCACCGAGGATATACTGGTAAAATGAATGAATGAGATGTGCCTCCATAGCCCACTGACCTGACTTTAAAGTCTACATAGGGGTTGACATGTATTTGGTGGGTTGAATCCTCTAGCTCATCATAGCTCTCCACAAGGACAATCAACACCTGCCATCATTCCAGCCTCATCCATCGCTTGCTGATGCTTCCTTGATCCCTCCCACTCTGCCCACATGAAACTAGCCAGGTCTTGCTTCCCTTCTTGCCTTTGTTCACTTAGGGCCTCAAGACCCCAAGATATCCTTCTCCATCCAAGTCTACATGTTGACGTTTGATCCAGACTTCAAGGAACAAAAGAAATGCCACTTTTCTCCAGGAAATCTTATTGAATAGCCTCCCCCTTGTTTCCTCACCTTCTTCCTTCAAAGGGGAGTTAGGACTGGCTTCCTTTAGCTTTCAATGTCCCTGGCTTTTAAACCCCAAACTCTCAGGAATCTTCTCTCCTATTGCCTTGTCCATGGCTGCTTTTGTGTACTTCTTTTTTTCCCTAAGATTTTATTTATTTATTTAACAGAGAGAGAGATCACAAGTAGCCAGAGATGCAGGCAGAGAGAGAGAGGAAGAAGCAGGCTCCCTGCTGAGCAGAGAGCCCGATGCGGACCTCGATCCCAGGATCCTGAGATCATGACCTGAGCTGAAGGCAGAGGCTTTAACCCACTGAGCCACCCAGGCGCCCCTGCTTTTATGTACTTTTGTTCACGTTTCTCATCCACTTTGTGGGAGCAGGTTCTGAGAAAAGTACGTGACGCACAGTAGACATTTAGAAAAAATTACTTGAGTGAACATAATTTTAAAAAAATCACCTTTTAAGGCTATGATTTTTCCATGTATAAATGATCATTACTACTAAAGAGCTTAGCTCTCCTATGACTTACTTAATGACTTCCTTTTTTATTTTTTTAAAAATTGACGTTAAACTGTAAGACATAAATCTCTGTAGCTTATATAATTTATAAAACCAAATTCTAAAATTAAGAGTTTATTACATACAATGGTTCAAGGACCTAGGGCTAAAAGAAGCAAATTTCTAAAATGGAATGCCTCTTGGGAATCGAGGCATAGTCATTTTGATTTCTCAAAAAAGCAAATATCCTAAAATAGGAAAAATGTGAACTATAGGTTTAACTTATTTGTATATTAGATTAATTTTAGACATGAAAAGCGTATGTTCTAGATCAGTATTTAAAGAAAGAAGCCATAGGTAAAGGACCTCCCCTCTACAAGCATGCTCTCCTTTGTGACCATGTTCCAGAGAACAACGACAATATTTCTTTGTGTTTAAACCGTGAGAGATCTTTGCACACCCACTGTCACATGCGATCCTCATGGCAACTCTATTACTTCGGATCTTTATCCTGTTGAATGCTGGTTCCCTATATATCACCAACACAACCTGTTAAAAGAAGACGCTAAGTTCACTGCTCACTGGAGTACTGGGGGACCCCAGGAGGAGGTAGGCAGTGTCTCCGAGGTGGAAAGCCAGGTTACAGTTTATTTAGGACTGGCTGTTTAGGTCAAACAGGGTCTTCCAATGTGAAGGGGATGTGGTTGGCGTTGGGTATGGATCACAAGACAACAGTCCAGAAGGGATTGAAAAAGCAAAATGAGAATCTCTGAACTAAGAGATTCAAAGAATATGAGGCTACAAATTGTGGCTGGTGATGTTGCAGAAGATCTGAGGGTTGTTTCAAGAAGTCTCTGCAGTGAGCAATCAAAGAATCAAACCATTTGCCCCAAGGAGACTCTCTGGCAGAGTAAAGTCATGTTAACCAAGGGGAGGGGAGAGTAAATCATGCTAGTGTGGATGGTAAGCTCAGTTAGGGCAGAGAGCTTCTGACCTCAGTGGTGATCTCCGTGCATGTGTGAATAGACCCTCATGGACCGGAGGAGAGACACAGCTTCTGGAAACAGAAAACCATTTCCCTTTTCCATTTGGATGCCCATGTTTAAAAGCAGTGCCTGCCTTATTCTTGAACTCTAGGGCATGAATTAAGGACCCCTCCCTGTCTGTAGGGAGCCCACCCCCAAAAGGAAAGGAGGGCTGTTGAGAGCTGTTTCTCCCTGTCTTTAACACTATATGCAAAATAAGACCTTAATTTGAGTGCTTTCTGAAAAACTCTAGTTGATTTCTGATCCATTAAAGTGTTATATAAGTAGAGATATAAATACACGTCGATCAATATTTTATTCAATTGTCTTTCCCCCTTTGAACCACCTTCCAGGTGGGTGGTTATTGAGAGCATTCGGAATTGTAAATGCTGGTTGGCAACTAGTGCTTCGTGACTTTAATTTTATTCCGTGAATATTGAAGGCATGTGGAAAGGTGCTATTCTCTTTCAGGGAGGTAATCTGTGGGATGAATGCCGCATTGTGTCTGAGGCCCAATGTAACATGTCAATAATAGAGCATGTTAACACCACAACCGGGCTGCCAGAGCTGGGAAGTCAAGACCCTGGTAGAGAGATCTCCATCATGTTCACATTCACACTTCGAAACTGCTTTCTCACTTCTCTGGCACAACCAAAACATTATGTTCCATATCCATCACCACCACGACACAGCACACAACACATAACTCCGCCTTCTCTTGCTTTGCAGCCCTGTTTTTTTACCCTGTACATTCTTCTTGTTTGCAAGTTTAATTAAACTCTCTTCTCCTTTCCTTTCAAAGAATAAGATATTTGAGAGAGACCGCTAATGGTAAACTTCTTCCAAGTATTTCATATGAAGAATGAGAGACAGAACTCTAAAATACGAAAGTCAGGGAAGGAGAGCTATGCAATCCCCCACTGGGTGATTTTTGGAGCTGTGGCTGGCCCAGGAGGGAGCCCATGGAGGAGCTGGGATCCTATCCCGCATCATGAGTTCAAGGTGCCATAATATAGAAGAGGTCCCTGTCTAAAAAGCACTTCCCTACCCTATGCTATCCCGAGACTTTGGAGGGTGAATCACAGACCCACGAAAAAAGGACAGGGGTAGGAAGCCAATTTTCCCTGTCTATGCCAGAATGCTCTGGCTACATCGATATGTACATCTATTGGGATACAGCAATACTTACCACATGTTCTTGATAAATCTGGATTTGGAGAAACACTGTGGAATCTGTTTAGTCATGTTTTCCTCTGTTTACTTGGTATCTTGAGAAGACAGTTTTATCTACATCATATGCATATCCCTATCTATACCTGTAGGTGTATCCATGGTTCTCTATTTAATGTAGATGGTAGGTCAATCCTGAAAATCAATCCTGACAGATAAAACCCTGAGTCGGGTTCAAAAGATGTGACTTTAAGTCCCAGCTCTGCCACGGAGTAGATGAGTGAGGACAGGCACTTAGGTCCCTCTATGGGCCTCAGCTTGCTCATCTGAAGAATGGGTCTAATTGTCCCACCTGAGAGGTTGGGATACACATTGTGTCCAGTGTGGTCATGTGCACTAAGACTTTGCAAATGGTAAAATCAAGAAGACGGTATCACAACAAATACCAACCGTGGATGCATCTGAATGATGGGATTATGTCTTACTTTAATTTTTGTCTTTATGGGTCTTTGGTCTTCTCCCTAAGGGATTTTTTTTTTTGACCCAGGAACAAATGCCTTAATAAGAGTGTATGTGTCTGTGTGTGTGTGTGTGTGTGTGTGTGTGTGTGTGTGTACACACATAAAGGAAAATTTAGTGATGGTACATTCATCCCAACTAGTTTATTTTACCTAAATCAAGTATTTAAAAAAAAAAGATTTTATTTATTTATTTGAGAGAGAGAGAGTGTGCACATGAGCAGGGGGAGAGGAAGGGAGAAGCAGGCTCCTCAGTAAGGCACTCCACCCCAGGACCCTGGGATCATGACCTGAGCTGAAGGCAGACGCTTCACTGACTGAACCACCCAGGTGCCCACTAAATCGATAAATCTAGTCTTTTACACTTGTCTCTAGACAACATTGTATTGTATACTGTAATCTCTATATTTACTAACTCTGACCCTTTCCTATGGGAATGAGTGCTCCTGAGGGCCGGGAGTTTGTCTCAGTAACACTGCCTCCTCAGTCGGGGCCATAGCGACACACATGGGCGCAGAGGCAAGGGTACGGAAGGGGACCAAGCACGGCCCTGACTTTACCTTTCATGTGGAGCACACGGGGCACAGGACAGCTGATCCTTCGACCACTGCTGGTGCCGTCCTCCCAGGAGGGCCAGCATCAGCCAGAACTAGGCCTGGGGCTGTAGGCAACGGGTCCTGGGATCTTGGGTTGGGCAAGTGGGCTCTGAGTGGACTGGTCCCTTAGGCCCCAGGAAGCCCTCATCTTGAGTGGATGATGGACACTGCAGGAAGGTTCCGGACGACCCTCTAAAGGGTGGGGCCTGATGCTGAGCCCCCATATGTCCGAGTCTAGGGTGTCTACTGCCTGAGATTCCCCCAAGAAACTCTGTCTAAACAAGTGTGTGAATAGAGTGGATTGCCATGTGGTGTTGATGATTCTAAGAGTGACTTAAAGCTGAAGGTGAAAACATCTATATACTTCCCTCCATGTATAGGAGATGAGATGAGAGTGGTGAACTGGGGACCTGAGACTCAGCTACACATTGCAAGTGGCCCTGTTGGACTTAGAAACCAAATCCCATTTCCTTGTGCATGTCTTACCATTTGCATGAATTGTCTATTCAGTTCCACCTATTTTTTTTTTAATATTTTATTTATTTGACAGAGAGAGACACAGCCCAAGAGGGAACACAAGCAGGGGGAGTGAGAGAGGGAGAAGCAGGCTTCCTGCTTGGCAGGGGTCGTTCCTGGGACTCCAGGATCATGACCTGAGCTGAAGGCAGTCACTTAACCAACTGAGCCACCCAGGTGCCCTGTTCCACCTGTTTTAATCCATTTGCCCCTTCAAACACATAGAAACTGGGGTATGGGGTCACCTTTGATGATCGTTCTATGACCAAAGGTGTGTGTGTTCTCGCTACAAGTTCAATCACACAGGAGCTGACTCAGTGGGGTGACAGAAAGAAATCTCAGTGTTGGGGAATTTGGTAGCATTAAGGAGAAAAATAAAACCAAGACCTGTGGGAGTGCTCTTTCGCCAGCTGAGTAAGTTATGAGGGGCAAGTGGCTCTTGGAAGGAACCAGTTTATCACACTCTGGGTCGCAGGGTAGGTATTTATCCCCTGACTTGCTTCAGCCTTGTAGAGTGAAAGCTGAAGCTGTAAAGCGTGCACAGAGGAGGTGCAAACTGTTGCATTCTCTGAATTCATTGAAGATGACGTGAAAAAGTGGTTTGGATGCTTTATTATGTGTGGAAGGGTCATAAAAACGAGGCTTAGCCACCGGGAGGAACGTACGGTCAGAAATAAGGGTGTGCATGCAGGAGATGACGCTGCGATTGAACCTGAAGCCCTCTCTTTATGGACACATTAAAAATCACACTCGAACTGATAGAATGAGTAAGCAGGTTCAGTGTATCAGCGTCCTACAGCTAGGAGCACACAGCCCTGCAAAATAAGGTCTGGAGTGTTAGCTATCTCTCAGTTCTGAAATGATGGCACGTCAACTGAAATATCATTTAAATGCCAGGTAAGCATTTCTTTATTCATGTAACAGAGAGTTATTAAGAGCCACCTGTATACCAAACTCTGCACTAGGAAAAGAGGATATCATGACCAAAAGAGGCACAGTCCCTATTCCGGAAGAGCAGTCAGATGGTGTTGAGTGACTAGTAACCGGGATGGCAGACAGACAGAGAGGACAAACCCCTGACCTCGTCTTTTTAGTGTGGAGTGGGATTCTCCACCTACCGCTGATCATAAACTCGGGGCACACTTTTTCCTTATGATCATTATTATGGTCATGCATGCTTAGGGGAGAAAACTTTCAAAATTTAGAAAAAAATAAGTAGAAAAAGAAAACATTAAGACTATGTCATCTAGGAGCACCTGCCTGGCTTATTTACTGGGCTGTGTGACTCTTGGTCTGGGGGGTTGTGAGTTCGAGCCCCATGTTGCAGGTACAGTTTACTTAAAAACAAACAGAACAAAAAGAATGTGTCAACTATACCCAATTTTCTCTTGTAAAAGTGAAAAAAAGGTAAAAGAAGCTTGCCCCTCAGAAACAACATATTACCTTGTGTTATAGCCCCTTCCTATCTGATATCTGACACGTATCACTTCACATTATTGGTATTCCTTATTGTCCCAGCTACATAAATACATAAAAACCTACATACATAAAAACACGTAAGTGTTTTTCACAGGTTGTTTTAAATGTTCATTAATCTTATTTTTATGATTTTGAAACTTTCTATCATATTTGGGACATTGCACCTTGAAATGAGCAGGATGGTTTTTGCAAGACTCAGGTGACTGGGTACCACACCTCTGACCTATTCATGCAGGGTCAGCAGGATAGAACACAGTCCTTGGGATTTTTTTAAGTTCCTATGAATCTCTGATATACAACCAGTATTGAGAAAATTTGATAAATTCATTATGCTTTTTTCATTATTAAACAACTGAAGTGTTCTGCAAGTAGTTTTTAAACTGTATATTCATTAATAATACAACCTCCTGTAAAGAACATCTTGGTATAAAACATGCCAGCATTTTGCATTGTCTCCTAAGCATAGAATCTGAGCAAGGGGATAAGCACATGCAAAAGGCACCCCTCTCTTCATACACCGTGATGTGTTCTTATTTCTCCCAAGGAACTGGTTCGGAGGTGGTGTAACAGTTTAACAGAGGGCACAGTCTCAGGGAGTTTAAATAATTGGCTCCATTTGGCTCTAGGGAGCGTGGCCTTTCTACTATACCTGTATTCCCTTCCTAGACAATCTTTCTAAACCTCGTGTTTGTTCTATTCTTGGTGCAATTCTGAGTTTCTCAGGCCAACAACCTCCAGGAGAAATGTGTGGGTTTAGGAATCTGTTGTTTAATCCAATGAACTGAATGTGTCCAGAGAGCAGAAGATTATGGTGTGGCTTGGCTATCACAGGCAACAATTGACTAGCTGACAAGGACCCCAGTAATCTAGTTATTGTCAGCAGGAAAAAAAAAAAAAAGAAGATTAGGATAAAATCCCAAATCCCAATCATCACTTTATTACATCCACGTTGCAGATGGAGAAATTGCAGTTAGGGAAGTAATGTCATTTCCCCTTGCCTTTAGAAGGCAAGATCTGACTATCTAACCAGTGATTGCTCTGTGCTTACAAAGAAAGTTCTGTAGTCGGAGACTTTTCCAGACCACCCTCCTTCCTTCCCTGTCCCCACTCACAGGTGCCCGGCCCACAGGTCAGTCTGAAGACTCCCCCTCTCCCAGTCCTGCTACTCCCTCCTTTGTCACTCACACGTATGTCCCCTGATAAACCTCTTAGAGTTCAGACTCAGCTTTGATATCTGCTGCCTAGAGGACTTCCAAGCAACCACAAGATGCTACGCAATAAAGTTTTAATAGAGATACCCCAAGCCTGTGGTGTGCAAGAGGCTGTATGCACACATGGCCGCTCATGGGGGCCCATGGGGCCCATCTCCCACCAAATCTGCATCAATGGCATCCCACTAATGGCTTAAAATTGGCCATAGTGAAGTGTTTCCACAACAGAAATCAACAAGTTCTACAAATCAAGACCATTTCATTCCTTAAGAGTCTGAGTCGTTCCATGTTGCCTAGCACACTACCTTCCCCAGTGTTGCAACATCTAGGGTTCTTAGAAATTCTGGTCCACACATGACATTTCCCTCCTACAAGTAGGCATACAGCTACAGCCCTTCATCCTGTTGTTAATCGCCCATCGATTTTTCTCTGGATGTAGGATGAAAACCCTGTTGCTTCATATCCCAAGAGTTCATCCTGTAAACACTTGTCTCCACCTGCTCACTGGTAGGGTCTGTTCAAGTGCTTCTCATCATCCCTGCATGTTTAACATTCTCTAGTAGCCAACAACACTCTATAATTTTATAATCAATGAGAAATTGTACCTACAAGAAGACAATTACAATAAGTCAAACTCCAAATGCTATGCTCTGGATATAATTCCACACCTCCTCCCTCTTTTTTTCAATGTGAACCTCTGAAAAGTCTTGCAAAGAACATTTGTATTCATCATGGATAGAAATGTTCACAAATCCTTACTTTAGTTATATCTTACTGTAATACTGGCCAAGATGAATAAATAAATAGATAAAGGCACATGAGGATTGGTTTCTGTAAAGACCATTCCCTCTTTTTATGGGGAGAGGAATAATTTCCTGAGGGCTATTGATATAAACATCAAAAAAATCATACTAGAGGATTTTAACCTATGTTTCATTAGGGGAATGTGAGCATCAGTTTTCTTAACTGAAAAGTGAGTCTTTTCACACCAAAATCAAAGTGTTGGTTGTGAGCTCAGTAACATCCCATGAGTGTGTATGCATGTGTGGGTGTGGGTAAGATGTTCTATATGTGTCTATATGTCTATCATGCGTGCCTATGTGTGCCTGTGTGCATGTGTGTATAGTTGTGTGTGTGTATGTGTGGAATGTGTGTATTCTACTAAGGTTCCCAACAATTGTTCAATAAAAGGGAACTTATCTCCTGCTTCCTTTTTTAGTTATTAGAGTATATGGAGAATAAGGCACTCACATTCCCTTGCTGAGTGTATTCATTATTAAAGAAGAGAGATTGCTTTCTGGTGTTTCTGTAAGTGAACACTAATGCATTAAAAGTCAAAAATAAATAAAACAGGCAGACAAAAAGACAGGGCAGAATTCATAGTGAAACTATCTCTATTAAACGTTGCAAAACTGGAGCGTGGTCATGCAGAAGAAAGAGGGGGCTGGGGAGGTGTTTGGGGGGTCGGGAAGCGATTACATGAGGAGGTGCAGAATGACTCAGTCCCCAGGAAGCCTCACAGGACTATTGTGTGAGGGTGTCATCACAGAGAAAATTATTTTTTATAAACAATAAAGGATTTCCAAGTATTCACTCTAACTCTGTGCTACAAAATCCACATGAGTTAGGCACACACAGTGAAGAAGATCCGAGTGACGCACGGCTTTCTGGATTTAGTTCCTCCCACCCAAACTGAGGAAACGCAGGGAAGTGAGGTTGGAAGGTTGCTTGACAAATTGCCTTGGATTTATTTTTCATCATTTGTATTATATTACATAAGACTGGAACTCAACTCAATGGTCGAACGGTGTAATAGTCTGCACGTTTAATACGATTTCTGCGACACGCAAAATAGTAGCAGATAAACCATTCATATCTTAATGATAGGTAAATACACCTTTAGTGTTACAGATGAGCATGTGACAGACATTCTCTATTTGTGAAAACACCTTTATTTTCGTACCTATTACAGCAGAGAGATTGCTACATCAGTAGCTGAATTCCTGTGCTGATAGAGAATAAACAATTCACACCCATGCGCACATACCAGCAAGATAACGGTCCTACCGTCACACAATAAGAGCTCCCTGCTAGAAGCCAGAGAATTTCTTTCTCTATTTTTCAACTCCAGGCAAAACAGCCCTGTATAATAGACAGACAGACAGGCTTGGAGCACCTTTGTGTTCAAATTCCGGGTGCCCTCCTGACTGGTTGTGTGACTGAACATTGTTCTGCAAACTATACCGTGCTCACGAATCTCCCAGGGATCCTGTGAACAGTTTCTGACTCTCCATCTGGGGCTCAGCATTTCCCCCAGACCGCCCAGCTGGTGACCCTTGAACACCACTCTTAGATCTGGAGGTTTTCTTCTCTGGGTCTCAGTTTCTTCATCTGCACTGTGTGGTGCTGATGTTTAATGGTGCCGTGAGCATTCTAGCCGGCAATGCTTGTAGAAGTCCAGCCGTATGCGGTATGCACCTGCTCCGCACGTGAACACCTGCTCGCAGGGTCACACCCCTTCGACGCCCTGTCTCCACCACCTTCTTCACCCGGCAGCTAATGGCCATGTGGCTGATCTACCTAGCCCTGTGGATGCTGACCATGATGCCTTGTGTATTCCATCATCTTCAAAATAATAACAAAATTGTAAGGGAAATAAAAGAAGAAAATCTGTTTGCCACTGAAAGTTTCCACAGCTCAGCAGAGCCCTGCATGCGTTGGATACTAACTTCATTTCCCAGGGTCTGGCCGAGGCCATAATCCATGAAAATAGAACACGAGTCCCTGCGTGATGTACTTTGCAGTAAGCCGCTAAGATTCACTTGCAGCTCTGCATGAGACCCTTGAGTTCTCTTTGATAAGTTGCCCGACCTGAGAAAGCTGAAAATGTGTCCATTATTGTGGGGGCAGCTGGGAGGATGTGGTGTTACAGTGGGGAGGGTGCTGGGTCAGGGACCCCGGGGTGCAGAATGTGCCTCCAAACCTCTTCCGTTCCAAAAGGGAGCTCGAGTTGGTTTTGCAATGTGCCCAGAGTCCTGGCAAGGCTGGGGGAGAGGAGATTTGGGTTGCCTTCCTTCAAAGGCATGCCAGGGGAGTCATTGGCATGGCGGGAAGGTTTTAGCACCTGTGGAAATGGGGGAGCCAGCACCAGCCAACTCTGCCCCTCCTCTGCAGAGGGAAGAGCAGCCTGGGGTTCAAATCGGAAAGCTGGAGAAGAATAATGTGCCGTACAGGTGAGGCCATGGGGCCCTAGGCCTCTCAGTCCTGGCTTGGGAGAGGACAAAATGTTTTCTGCTTTTCTGGAGGGCAATTTGGCATTCCTGTTCAAAACCTTTAAAATCGTGCGTACCCTTGGGCTCTGCAGACCCGCCTCGGGAATGGTATCCCAAGGAAACTACATAAATGTGTGGAGTATTTAGCTTCAGGGTACCGTGCCTAGAGCCAGGAAGACGGATCCCTCCCCGCTTTTTTTCAACTTTGATGGGTAGGGGTAGCCAAAAACAGAAAAACAAACCTACAACCGGAATGCAAAGACAGAGCAAAAAAAGTTATCTCTTTTCAAAGCTACAGAAAGCTTTCCTGCCCTGAAAGCTGGAGACTAGAGGTGGCCTTTCGTGGAGGCAGTTCCAGTACCTAGAAGCCGTCCCCTACCTGGTGAAGAATATTAAGCAAGGGCCCTCCCCAGTATTCCCAGGCAAATCAGAGAATGCAGGTGTGTTAGACTCAGAAGTTAAGTGCTCTGCTTTGTTATGTAAATTGTTAAGTGCCCCCTCCTGTTTTTTTAGCCAGAACTGAATTTCTGCAGGCTCTGATGCTCCATCATACACAGCCCCATTTTGCTTCTAGGCAGGGATTCAAGCCTGCAGCCGTTTTCTTGGAAAGAGTGGCCATAAAGCTGCATGATATTCAGATGGTGATAGGCAGGCAGAGGCTAGGATTATGGCCTGAGGACCTGCCCTCAATTCGTTTATGTTCTAGTGAGCTGAGACAGATAATAAACGAGCACCCTGGGGAGTGAGTAACATGTATACATAGTAATTTCTCTAAAGAGGAAACAAACTGGAAATAATAGAAAGTATTGGGATAGGGCACTCAGGGGCTCAGCAGAGGAGGTGACAGGTGAATGAGAGAGAAGGACAACTGTAGCTTCACTGTGGGAACTCTCCAAGGGGGTGTTGCTGTGAACATCCATAGAGAAAGGGCAGGTAGCTGGAGGGCGGGGTGGGGGAACAGGAGTTTTAATTTTGGATGGATATCTGCTGGCAAATTTCCGTGCTTATGAGAATGATCTAGTAGAGAGGAAGATAGTACTTAATAGAATGAGGGAAACTGGAAGAAACAGTCCTTGAGAATGCAGGAGCACATGGGACAGGGAGCAAAGAAGAGGAGTTGGTTTTAGGGATGAGATGGTTGCCCATTACATTCAATAAGGAAACCAGGGACTGTGGAAGCAGACACAGGCAGGCCACTGGAGAAAGTAAGGTGAAGAGTTTACATCTGA
This sequence comes from Spilogale gracilis, assembly GCA_004023965.1. Lineage (NCBI taxonomy): Eukaryota > Metazoa > Chordata > Mammalia > Carnivora > Mephitidae > Spilogale > Spilogale gracilis. Next base: position 70,421 of record PITA01010592.1, read on the forward strand.
TACCATCAAATTTTTTTTTCTATTTTTAGTTTTTATTTTTATTTTTTTATTTTTTTAATAATTTATTATTTTCCAGTGTTCCAAGATTCATTCCCCATTCCCCACACCCAGTGCTCCACGATTTAGGTGCCCTCAGTACCCACCACCAGGCTCTCCCATCCCTTCCATCCCCCTCCCTCAAAGTTCCTCAGTTTGTTTCTGTGTCCAAAGTCTCTGTTGTTTTGTTTCTCTGCCTGGATTACCCTAGTTCCCATTTACTTTCCTTCTCCCACTGTCCTCCAGGTTACCCCTCATGCACCACAAGTAAGTGAAACCATGTGATACTGGATTTTCTCTACTTGGCTTATTTCACTCAGAATAATCTCTTCCAGTCCATGTTGCTACAAAAGTTGGATATTCATCCTTTCTGATGGAGGCATAGTATTCCATTGTATATATGGACCACATCTTCTTTATCCATTCATCTGTTGATGGGCACCTTGGCTCTTTCCACAGTTTGGCGATTGTGGCCATTGCTGCGATGAACATTGGGGTGCATATGGCCCTTCTTTTCACTACATCTGTA
>PITA01010593.1:0-70981 GCA_004023965.1 Spilogale gracilis
ATTATATACAACTCTGACCCTTAAGCAAATATGTTCTGAGCATGAAATATATGGTTAACAAAAGGATATTTTGGAACACATCTTGTTTGTAATTTGCATTCAGTAATATAACCCTTCCTCATAAAACTACATGTGATCAAGACTGAGCTTCACCACTGCTTTTAAACTTCAGGTTGGTAAAATGCTATAAGGAGCCTTGAGAGAAATGATTAGGATGGCATATACAAAGATGTCTCATTTTCACTAGGGAACATAGTTCCTATTTATTGGAACATTTAATCATGTAATCATGACAATAAACATGAACATTTAATCATGTAATCATGACAATAAACTTTGTCAACATGACAAAGTGATAAACCAATCACTTGGAGTTATCCTCTAAGGCTCTGAGACTTTATAAGACAGAATACACTTCTCAAATCCAGAGAAGATAAAACATACAGAACAAAATATTTCAATTGCTTGGATCACATTTCCTTCCCCTTATCACTGGCTATAGTGGGGCCTGATAGAGAATTCTACCTAAAATATACAGAATTTGGAATTACAGAACCTTGATATTGATGTTTATTATTGGTTTCTGAACTTGAGTAGCTATATCAGTTCTGGGTCCTGTGATAGCTTAAGACAGATACTCTAGCATGCAAAATTAGGATTTTATAATATACACCTCTCACATTGGGTGAAGCAACTGAATCTTTCCCAGCTAGCTCCAAAACTAATTCTGGCTAAAGACTATATAAAACTGAGAAAAAAAAAAATCCTTCTCTCATGTGACAAGTGACAGTCCTCCAGTTTTTGCTGCCTGGTATCACTTTCATTACTAAGAAATTAAGATTGTAAATAGCTTACCACAACATTCTTCATATTTACATAAGGGAAACATAATGCGAGGAACCTTCAAGCATTTCTCCTGTGAAAGCTCCACATATGGTAACTATGGTCTTCTCCCCACATCCATTATAAAGAGAGTAGGGAAGCACAAAAATCATAAACATACATACCAATTTCAGGAAGAAGAATAAAAGGAAAACAATCTTCAGACAATGGGTAGCAACTACTGTGATGTATGACTCAGGAAGCTAGAGGATTCCCTGAGGACAATTCTTGACATCCCTCTGTCCACTTATTATGGTAAAGGGAACAGTGCATGGGACCATGACCTAAAAAAGGCTGGGTGACCAGAAGCTCATCTCCACAGGCAAGCCACACAGATCAGCAGAGGTGGTAACAGCAGGTGAAGGGATTATATTTATTTTGAGAGAAAGAGTGCAAGAGAGAGAGATAGAAAGATAGCATGAATGGGAGAAGGGGAAGAGGGAGAGGGACGCTTTTAAGCAGACTCCACAAACTGAATGGAATCCAACACGGGGCTCAATCTCACAACCCTGAGATCATGACTTGAGTTGAAATTAAGAGCCAAATCCTTCGGTGACTGAGCCACCCAGCAGCCCTGGAATTTTCAATTGTAGAGTGAGGGAAGAGGTATCAGGTTGTAAGCTCAACATGGTGAGGACTATATACTTCATCCAACTCAACTTTCTCTTCCTTAAATTGCCTACGAAGGCAGATCACCCACAATCCCAAAGTGGCTATACTCAGACTGAGTGAATATATAAAGCAAGTAGAATCAACCAGTATAAGAGCTCAACTGTAGCAGATGTTGTGATGAGCCTCCAAGAGACCACCCATCTTTAGGACTGAGAAACTCCTTTCACCATCAACCAAGACTTTTTATAGACTGCTGACTTCTCTCAGCTTGGTTCCCTAGCCAGGAATTTCCCTCAACTGAAGGAAACTGCCTCACACAGCTTCTGCTGTGAAAGCAACCCACATTCAAGGAAGGGCTCGTGAATATGGAGGTCCACAGTCCAAGGCCACTCATCTCCATTTTATTTTTTTTTAATTTTTATTTTTTAAAAGATTTTATTTATTTATTTGATAGAGAGAAAGACAGAGGGAGAGGGAACACAAGCAGGGGGAGTGAGGGAGGGAGAAGCAGGGTTCCCGCCGAGCAGGGAGCCTGATGTGGGGCTCGATCCCGGGTCTCTGGGGTCATGACCTGAGCTGAAGGCAGTCGCTTAACCAACTGAGCCACCCAGATGCCCCTCATCTCCATTTTAGACATCTCAGAAGGCATATATCAGCATCACAGATTGTCTGAGAGCCCTGAGGGAACTCCATGAAAGTTCTACCTCTCCCTTTGCCCATCCTAATTTCTTCTTTCTCTAATAAGCCTCCTATATACTTCAACTGAGAGTCTTTTTCATGGGGAACCTGACCTACAAAGGAAAATGGTGGTTCCTAACCGGTACTTGCACGATGATGGATGAAACACTGTGCGTATTCTTTCTTTTCATAATAGTTGAAGAAGCTTTATGACAAGAAGCCCTGACTACAGGGCAAGCTAAAGCAATAAGGAAAAGAAACAATCATTTGAAAATATCAGAGACCCTTACAAAGCAAAAGTTAAGAAATAAATTAAGACTCCTGTTGAATTGAGCTGTGCCTGGGACGAAGAACAGACCTCAACCACTTCAACCCTTGGGTTCTCGGTATTTCCACTGGAAAGTCAGATGTCCTTCTCTCTATCCACTGGCAGAGGCTCTCCAGCAACTCCAGTGACTCCCCAGGGATGGACAGTGTATTCATCATTGTGAACCCCTTTTTTTGGGCATGAACTGTCATATTCTTATTGAAAATACCACTCCCAGTGAAATAGAGAACACCGCCGTAATACTGATTCTTGGGGATCAACCTTCTATCAATCCTCCTTTGTGGATATCCTTATCATCATTTTTACTGGGAAACACCCATGCACTTTGTTTCACCTTTTGACAGAGCATCTGTAATAAAATGGACCTTCTGTAACTGCTCCACAACACAGCGTAACAGGTTGGCTGCTGGGTGGATTCAGAAGTAAAGTTTGGGTGGATCAGAAGCACATCATGTCACCAACGAGCTCTGTACCTCTGCAGAAACTGCCAGGGACTGTGGCAAGGGATTCAGAATCTAGTTTTTAAAACTGAATTAGTACAATGGCTTACATTTGTCACATTTCTTCTGGATGAGTTCTTTTCTCAAATTCCTCAAAAACATTTCAGCCCCAATCGCTGAGGATGGTTCAAGTTATCTTCATTTTATCCTGAGATCTTCTCATGTTTTAATTCCTGCATCTACGAACTTCTTTGCAGCAGATGGACCAGTGCTACTAACGCACGTCGGGAAATTGATAGATGAACTCGTATCATCCTGCTGAATCCTTCCCGGCTTACACAATTTTCCAGTCACTAAAAGTTCATCAATCTTCTCTGCAATTTTTATTCTTACTCCAGGCAATTTCTTAGCTTCTGCTCCACTTTTTATTTTGTATGGGTAGTTTGCTATCACAGATGCTGCCTTTTTGTAAGTATTGTACTTGCGGATGGCCTGGTTCCCATTCTTCTTGAAGTCTGCAAGTTCTGTGAGGGTGCGGGTAATTTCCCCATTAGCATCTCCTGTGGTGCCTTTCATTTGGTCACGGTGGGCTTGCCCAGGGACTGTGGAGTGCTCAGAGTCGGGGACTAGCCCCCACTCCTGGCTTTAAGGAGGGGCTGGCTTTTGGGGAAAGGGGACAGACCAACCCCAGCAAAACCAGCATGACCCTATGAACAACGGCTGTCTCTAAAAACACTGTACATACTCTTATTACTGATCAACATAGGTAACAAGTATTAATAAGAAGACATCTCACTACAAATTTCTGCCTTTAAGGTCCAAAGGTCAAAACTTCTCCTTTAGCAAAAGAGATAAGTAAGGCCTAGAAATAAAAATAACACTTATATTTTTTAACCTCACCAAGGAAATTAAGAGAAAAATTAGAACTTTTTTTTTTTTTTGGTCATTTTTAAACTTCTCTTAATACTGTCTCTGTGAGTAGAAATTCTCAAATCTAACTCTGCAGCAGAATCACAGACAAGTCTTTTAGTTTGGTTGTGGTTTGTTTTTTGTTTGTTTGTTTGTTTTTGCTGTAATAAAGATTTCCAGGGTGCCTGGGTGGCTCAGTGGGTTAAAGCCTCTGCTTTCGGCTCAGGTCATGATCTTGGGGTCCTGGGATTGAGGCCCACACCAGGCTCTCTGCTCAGCAGGGAGCCTGTTTCCTCCACTCTCTCTGCCTGCCTCTCTGCCTACTTGTGATCTCTCTCTCTGTCAAATAAAATAATAATAATAATAAAAAAATATTTTCAGACCCACACCAAATACAGTGAATTCAGGAATCTGTTATGAAAGTTCACACTGGAATCTGTATTTTTTTTTAAAGATTTTTTATTCATTTATTTGACAGAGAGAAACACAGCGAGAGAGGGAACACAAGCAGGGGAGTGAGAGAGGGAGAAGCAGGCTTCCAATTGAGCAGAGAGCCCGATGTGGGACTCGATCCCGGGTCTCCCGGACCATGACCTGAGCCAAAGGCAGTCGCTTAACCAACTGAGCCACCCAGCCGCCCCTGGAATCTGTATTTTTAAAAGTTGCACAAATATTTCTAATGATCAGATATGTTCAGGAAATGGGATACAGAGAACCTGTATCAAGAGAGCTATACTAGTTTTTTAGGGCTTCCTTAACAAAGTACCACCTCATAAGTGGCTTCATCATCAGAAACCTATTTTCTCACAGTTGTGGAGCCTAGAAATTTGAGATCAAGATGTCGGCAAGGTTGGATCCTCCTGGAGGCGGTGAGGGAGAATCTCTTCCATATCTTTCCTCCAAGCTTCTAGAGGTTTGCAGGTGCTTTCCCCTGCATGTATGTCTGTGTCCAAAATTCCTTTTTTTAAAAAAAATAAGGATTAGAAGTCAATCATAGTCTAGTATGACTTCATCTTAAGTAATGACATCTTCAACAACAACCCCATTTCCAAAGAAAGTGCCCTCCTGAGGTTTGTATGAATTTGAGGTAAACACAATTCAGCCCATTACAGGAGTCTAAATTTACAACTACTCCTGCATAATTTAACTGAGGCAGGAGGTGGGAGGGGGGGGGGACTAAGTAAGCCAGCTAAGGCTAAGGCAAAGAGAACTGGACTCATGGAGAAAAGGATTTCCTCTGCTATGTTTGGTCTCTGATTTCAAGCTTCAGGTGTATCAGCAGAAAGTTGTATGTAGAGGGCGGGATCCAAACTAGACTTTGGTGAATTTAATTCCTCTCCTCCACATCTTAGAAGGAACACTTCACCCTCTTCTATTATCGCATCCATTGTGATTACCAGCACCATCGAAGAGGACCTCACCACAAATTCTGGTAATCAGACTTCCACAAGCAAAGATGAAGACACTCTGATTATTCATATTATGCTTCATACTTCAACATTTCTGATGTCAGTTTCATTATTATTTTTTTCTTCAGCTTTCCCCAACTGACATAAGTTTACATTTATTGATATCAGCCAGTGGTTAAAAAGGAACTGTACTAATCAGTATAGGAATATGATATGATATCTAATATTAATCTAATTTTAGTGATTTTATTAACTAAAGCAAAAGTTTAGGACTAAGAAATGTCTGTACAGTTGCAGAACTGATATAAGTGATTATTAAGGCCACACACCATTGCTTTAAATAGTTGTTGGATTTTTTCTCCTCGTTTTCTAGACTGTTTTTCTGAATGTCACATAAGATAAGATTAATTTTCATTGCCTCTTAGACACTGTCTAATAAAAGGGGATGGTATCATTTGGGGAAAGATAATCGATACACTGACATTTTCCAAGAGTGATGTTTTATAGAAATTTAAGACCTAAATAAACAAAACCCTCATGTGTAGTAGCACCTCTATAATTTAAGAATACTTTTTATGAAGAATCCCCAAGAGTTAATTTTAATTAGTGGCACAGTAGAAAGCTAAACTCTATTGAAGACCTTTCAAGACTTCTCTGGAAGGAAATCGTTGGCTTATTTTCTCAATCCTTGAAGGCAAGTATCCAAATTGCGTTTAAAAAAAAAATACAAAGTTAACTAACGGAGAATTTTAAAAAACAAGTCATATTTGTTCTATTAATAGTCAGTTCTGTACGGAGTTTTTGCATTCTTGTGCACGCAGAAGTCAGACTGACAAAGATCACTGTAGACTTTTAAGAAAAAGATTTTCAACAATTTACTTCAACATTGCAATATATCTTTCCCATCCTGTCAATAAAAGGAAAAGCAGTCTCTTTTGGGACTGGTCTGTTGGGTCGACTGTAACAGTTCAGCTTGCCCTCACTGTCAGTGCAGACCTTGTTCTCTTATCTAATTCTGCAGAATTAGTGCACAGCGGTGAGGAGAAGGAAGCTACACCGGACTAGCTTTTCTCAGAATCAGAGGTCCCTCATCTCCTGTGACCTTGAAGTGAAACTGAGAGGCTGGCGGGCACGACGCTCAGAAGCCAACACTCTAATTGTTAAGCTTCTGATTTTTATCACCATCCACATCCTTTCATCACCCATTCCTACTCTTTTCATAAAAACTCTGCATTTGGTATCATGAGGCAAAGTAATAAAACTAAAGGATGTTTTTTCTCTGTCATTCTCTATTTGGCAACACCCTTGCCTTGTGTGTGCAGCAGTGAAGGGGACACCCTTCACCTGTCCGCTGGTGGGAGACAGTGACGTTTGTGTTATTGCATCATGTGCTCTTTGAGCTTTTGTTTCACATTCACACATTTCTTCAGGAGTGTGAACACCCTGGGGTGTCAGAGGAACTGACATTCCCGTGTACCGAGTCGGATGGCTTTTTAATTTGTTCACCTGATGCCTTGAGAAACCCTCTCGGAAGGCTTCTTTATCCATTTAGCAAATCTGGTTATGGTTATTTAGCGCGGATGCAGGCAAGCTATTCACACATCTGAAGTAGAACTCGATGAACTGTTGATTCCTAGAAAATGCAGATGTGGGAAATAAGCTAAGCCATGTTGAGGGAAAGCTTCCCAAATTGAAGGACTGTATAAGCCGTTAAGCCTTAATCTGGTAGCCAATAATATTATGAGCGTAGTAGATGACAGAGCAATTTTTCTTGCAGGAAATTTTGCAGCTTGCTTTAAATGTATTCCAGTAATTATTTGACCTTCCTTTCCAAGCCAGGCAGAGCCCTGTGATCCCCAGAAAACTTGCTCCTTCACCACACTCACCTTCTCAGAGGCCTCAGAGCCCAGGCTAGCAAGGGCTCCACTTAACAAGTTCATGAGTGCACCTGCATTGGCAGATTAATCATTAGCAGCAAAGTCTTCCTAGATTTGGCTTAAGGGTCCCTTGTGACTTTGAGAAATATACATTTCCACTGAAAAATTAGGTGGAGAATGGAAAACAAATATCTTTAAATATGGTTTTCATAGCATTGCTGAAATGGTCGTTGGGTCACCCTAAAAGGCAGTGAGTGTAGAAACTGAATCAGAGGGGAAGTGGGAGGGAACTCAGTAAGTAAACGAGAGAATAGACAGGAGCAGCTACCCCAACTTCCCATACTACTTAGATAGAAGTATTCTGTACCTTCGATGAATATCAGATTGATAGACTCAACCATATGACTGAAATACTTCAAGGCAAATTAATGCTGTATTTAAAAAATAATTCAGGGGTGCCTGGGTGTCTCAGTCATTAAGCATCTGCCTTCAGCTCTGGTCGAGCCCCACATCGGGCTCCTGCTCGGCGGGAAGCCTGCTTCTCCCTCTCACTCCCCCTGCCCGTGTTCCTCTCCAGCTGTGTTTCTCTCTGTCAAATAAATATTTTTAAAACATTAAATAAATAGAAATAAAAAATAATATAAAACAGTAGTCTATATGAATGTAACTGACAACTAGTATTCCATATTTTTATAGATGTAAATTTATCTTTATTTTTTGCATTGATTTTTTTTTTTTTTAGTTAATTCTATGGGACCAATGTACTCTCCATGTCCAGTAACTTTGAATATATACTTGCCATTTCTTATCGACATGCTGAGTTGAAGAAGACAGTTTGGAAATAAAGACACAGCTTGTATCTTGAGCAAATCTCAGATCCAGTTAAATATAATTTCTTTCAAATGGAGAAAAATCCAGAAGTTGTGTTTCTGGCTCTCTCAATCTCTCTCTCTCTCTCTCTTTTTGAAGGGAAGATTTTTTTTTTCTTTCTCCGGCTTTATTGGGATATAACTGACACACAACATTGTCTAAATCTAAGGTGAACAAAGTCTTGATCCGACACACTTCCATACGGCCAATGATGACCAGGGTAGCAGTAGCTAACGGCTCCATCGCATAACATAATAATGTTTGTGTGTGTGCACATGTGTTTGGTGAGAATATCCAAGACCTACTCTCTTAGAAAATATTTAGTAAAATATTATTAAATAATCACCATACTACACATTAGGTCACCGGAATTATTCATCTTATAACTGCAAATGTGTACCCTTGACCAATATATCGCCAACCTCAGCCCCTCAGGCCCTTGTAATATTCTATGAATTTGGCTTTTTTTCAATTACATGTAAGTGAGAACATTTGCTATTTGTCTTCCTTATTTGACTTATTTAACTTAGAATAATGTCTTCAAGGTCCATTTATGCCATTGCAGATGACAAGATTTCCTCCTTACTTGTGGCTGAATAACACTCCACTGCACACAATACAACATTTCTTTGGCCCATCATCCATTAATAGACACTTAGGTTATTTCCGTGTCTTGGCTATTGTGAATAAGGCTGTAATGGACACAAGACTACAAACACCTCTCTGAGATCCTGTTTTGGTTTCCTTTGTATAGTAATGAAGAAGAAGTCTTCCTGGATCATAGAGTCTCTATTTTTATTTTTTTGGAGTAACATCCCTCCTCTTTTCCGTACTGGCTGCACCAATTTACATTCCCACCAACAGTGAGTAAGAGTTCTCTTCACATCCTTGAAAGCTCTGATTCTCTCTTGTCTTTTTGATGACAGCCAATCTAACAAGGGTGAGATGGCTTTGTTTTGCATTTCCTTGACAATTAGTGTTGTTGAGCACTTCTCACATACCTGCTAGCCATTCGTATGTCTTCCTTGGAAAAATGATTTTCAGATGTTCTGTCCATATATTAATTAGATTTTTTCTTTGTATTCAGTAGATTGGTTTGCAAATATTTTCTCCCATCCTGTCAGCTGCCTTTTCATTTTGTTGATTGTTTCTTTTGCTATATAAAATCTTTTAAATCTCATATAGTCTCACTTATTAATTTTTCCTTTTGTTACTTGTGCTTTTGGTGGCATATCCAATTGTTGCCAAGACCAATCTCAAGAAGCATTTTTCTGTGCTTTCCTCTAAGAGTTCTACAGATTCAGGTCTTATATTTAAGTCTCTAATCTATTTCATGTTAACTTTTGTGAGTGGTGTGAGATTAAATTAAAAACAAAAACATTAAAAGAATGCATCCATATTGGAAAAGAATAGCATGATGATCATATCCTGCTAACATGAAAATGAGGTATTAAAAAGCAAAAATTAGGGGCGCCTGGGTGGCTCAGTTGGTTGGGCGACTGCCTTCGGCTCAGGACATGATCCCGGAGACCCGGGATCGAGCCCCACATCGGGCTCCCTGCTCGTCAGGAGGCCTGCTTCTCCCTCTCTCACTCCCCATGCTTGTGTCCCCTCTCTAGCTGTGTTTCTCTCTGTCAAATAAATAAAATCTTTAAAAGAAAAAAAAAAAAAAAATAAAAAGCAAAAATTGAAATAACATGGTATTCCTGTAGATATAAACAAGCAGCACAAAAAGGGAGTGGTCCTAAATAGGTCTATGATATATTCTAATTTTTATAATTAAGCTAATGTTAAAAATCATTAAGTAATTTAAATAATTCCATAAATGTTTTAGAATACTGTCTGTACATTTAGAGAAAAAAATAGAATGCTGATTTCATATATATATGCATATTTTACATATCTGACATGTAAATATGCACTTATAAAAGTAATGCCCTGACGTTAAGATCAAAGAACTAGAAAAGTAGAATAACATACAAAGTAATATTGTATAACCTTCAGAAGCAAGTGACATACTCCAAGTATCAGGAAGGGAAAGACTGTCTGATATGATTAGCTAACATTTAAGAATCATGTCCAACATGTTATAACATTAAAATCTTTAAAACTCAACAGCCTCATGTAAGAAATATTTGCAATACATAAAAGATAAAAGATTAAGGTCCTTAAAATTAAAATCTCCAACATCAATCTCAATATGGCTGGCAAATCATGGTATATAAGAAATTTTGCAAAGATTATAAAGTAGAAAACATTATAACATAGTGAGTAAATACATGAAAGGATGACCAATCTCACTAATAATCGTGAGAAGAAGAAGGTATTTTTCATCATGAGACAATCAAGAACAAAGAAGTGTGTTTCCCAGGAAGGAACGTGGATGTACATTCTTACATGTTGTTGGTGAGAAAAGTTTGCTTTATTGGGACTGGACAGTATCTGAAATTTTTAAAGTGCCTTACCTATCTATGAGTCCCTAAGTCCATGCAATAATGGTCACTGAGATGTTTAAAAAGGATAGCGTTAATAACTTCGATGTTCATTAGCAACAGAGAGGTATATACCTCTGGCCATATCCACACCACACCATAATCATCAGAATGAAGTAGACCCCCACACGCTGAGGTGCTGGGTACCCTAAGGGATTAGAAGGCCAAGGATAGAAAGCAGTTTGTGTACCTGTGCTATGTGTAAGCATATATAAACGCATAATCAGGGGAATGGGAAAAGAGCTACCAAATGAGTGACAGTGTTTAAGTCAGAAGTGGCACGAGGAGTGAGAATGGGAAGTGAGAACACCCCTGAATTGTGTAATACTTTTACAATTTTTTATCTATCGGGATCTAAGAACATCAACTGTATTTGACAACTGATCATCTGGATTTTAGTCTGGGACACAGAAGCTCAACTGTAGTAGACTGAAGACTGAATGAGAAGTAATTGGAGTAAACTTCTTTCAAGAAGTCTATCTGTAAAGGTAGCGATGGCCAAATGGGCCAGTGACTAGTTAATAAAAGGATTTTTAAAGCCAACAGTTATTATGTTTGATGCAGGCTTATTTAGGTTGTGTTTACAGCTAAAAATGTGGGAACTCAACAAATGTTTATTACTATGACATGCTCTGATTTAGACAACCCAAAAGTTCTTTTCAATTATTAAAGAGTGAAAATAGCACAGAAAACTCAGCTGCGGAAGATTTAGAAGTGGTTGTGGTGTTTCTTCTTCTACCACATCCAGCCCCCAGAACAACAGAGCCACACACAAAGTAACAGTTTTTAATGCCTGGCTTTTAAATGCCTCATTTTTCTGACAGGCACTATCAATCTTTGCTTTTAACTCTGATGCTGGCGCCTCAATATCTCTATTTCAAAGGAGATTAAGCATTTTAACAGCAGTGATTTCTCCAGAAAGAGTGGAAAAGATGACACTGAATAAAGGATATTCCTCTACTGAATGAACAGTTCTCTGAGTCTTTGAGATGCAGAGGCTGAATGTTGTGCTGTGTTTATGAAATTCTCCCTAGATCCCTAATTATTCTCCTCTCGGTTCACAGATGTTTCTTGCTATTTGATGTGAGCTTTGAGAAGGAAAGGGATCATTTATAGAGTAATGAGATTACCTCATATCAAACTTATCTGGAAGAAGAGCAGTTTGGTTCAGGCTAAAAGTGTTTTTTGGTTTTTTGTTTGTTTGTTCGTGTTGCTTTCAGAAATGATCTTTACTTCTGAAGACCAACAGATAACCCCATGTCAGCAAACAAATGCATAAAATTGGAATCCTAATGTCAGAAGTAGAGGGATATGAATAAGCCAAGCGTTTATATTTTGAGTTGTGGATTTAATATGACTAGTTTGGGTCTGTGTTTTCCAATCTACATTACGTATGACTTGGATAGTTGTTAGAAACACGCATTGTTCAGAAGCAATGACTGGTAACAATGCAACAGACTCAGCATCATTAGCTGCAAGTTCTCTTCCTATGCTCTGGGTTTTCTCCTTGCTACATGAAGCTGTTCAGATGTTAACCACAGATCCACAGATGATGCACTATGGAGAACAGTTTGGCTGCATTTTTTCCCTACTATTCTCTGCGGCATATTTTTACTAATACACATAGGTTCACCTTTTACTGTTTGCAGGCTGGGGAAGTCAGAGCTCCACACTCAAAAGTGAAGGTGGAAATGTTGATCCCCCCCTTGGGAGTAACCCTCTGGTCTCCAGGCAGTTTTTTTTTTTTAAGATTTTATTTATTTGACAGAGAGAAACACAGCTACAGAGGAAACACAAGCAGGGGGAGTGAGAGAGGGAGAAGCAGGCTTCCCACCAAGCAGGGAGCCTGATGTGGGGCTCAATCCCAGGTCTCCAGGATCATGACCTGAGCCAAAGGCAGTCGCCTAACCAACTGAGCCACTCAGGCACCCCTCCAGGCAGTTCTTTTAAAAATAGCTTCTGTCTGCCTTGTGCCATTCTTATCACAGATACAATTCCCATCCTGACTGCCTGGAACTGAAATCAGTCTTCTGCATTCATGAGCAGTTCATCTGCATAGGACATGCTTTTACAGTCTATGTTAGCTCAGTTGTTGGCATTTCCAGAAAGTTTTTACTTAGGGTTCCTAATATATAGTATGGAAAAAGCAGGAAATAAAATGTATCTCTTATTCCTACATAGAATAGAAATTATCATCCCAGGCATGTTGCCAGGTAAGATAAAAACCAGAAGGAAGGTTATTTCATTTGTCCACAGATTGTAAATAACTCATGGGGTCTTTGTATCAGTTGTACTTATGCTTCAGATGATTCATTATTTGGCCAAAGATAAAATAGAGAAGCATCTGCAACTCTGGGCTTTCTACTCACAAAGAAGAAATGGCTCAATGAAAGTAGACTTGTCCATAAATGAAGCCCACACATTTTATAAAATGGCACAATAGGGTAATATTTCTTAATATTGTATTTAATTTCTTAATATTGTATTGTTTCTATAAACGTAAGTTGTTAATTCCTCCAATGCAATACTGACTCTAAAATATAAATAGGAAATGATGTCTACTTTCATTTTTAACAAATTTATATAATATATATGAAAACAATTGTTAATAATTAAAATATAGCATTAATTAAATTTTGTAAATTATATTTATACTACTATAATTATATATGTAATTATATATAATACGAGTTGTATTTGTATACATTATTTATATTATATGTCAATATAATATATTTAAAATTATATATAAAGATACTAGTCTATTATTATAAATATGATGGCTTGGGTCATAGCACTTACTAGCCAATAAAATTACATAAGAAAGCTAACAAAATGAACTGTTTGGATTTTTTTCCTCTATGTTTCAAAAATTTTTTTTAAAGATTGTATTTATTTTTTTGACACAGAGAGATCACAAGTAGGCAGAGAGGTAGGCAGAGAGAGGAGGAAGCAGGCTCCCTGCTGAGCAGAACTGGACGTGGGGCTCGATCCCAGGTGCCCTCTATGTTTCAGATTTAAACTACACACAGACCTTCAACAACCATCCAAGCAGCAAGGTTACACTACCTGTGTGCCTTGTGATGGACAGAATAGCTGTGGTTACAGAACCTTTATCTTTTGTTACAATTAGCTAGATGTTTTCTAAGCTAGTAGTGTGGGTAAAACTTTACTCACACTAAGTATCCTTGCCAGCAGGGAAGTAAAGCCAATGACACTACGGAAAGTGAAGGATGTCAACAAAAGTCTCCAGTTGAATTTTAGACTCCGGGAGTCTTGTATATCCTCATGGCATCTCCATCACTTAAAGCTCTTTCTTAGATTGGGTAGCACTTGTGACCACGAGGAGGACCTCTACCATTGGCATTCAACCACTTACCTACTTGTGATGTTACCTTTCATTGAATATGTGCAAGGCATGTCCTAGCTGTGCAAAAGCACAAAGGACAGTGCCAAAAGAAAACAAAGATGGTAGCATACAACAGACAAGAGAAGGTCAGGTTATCTGGAGAGAAGAGCAAACATTTTTCACTCCATCATCCACCGCCGTTGACAACTTTTCGATGCCTTACAATGTTTTCCAAGCAAGAGGACCAAAGTTATAGTTTTCTTACTGCTTCAGTCTATTTTGGACTTTAATCTTTTATTTTTATGTTTATTTTATTCAGTCTAGTTTATTTCATTTACAGTTTGAGTCTCCCCTTTGTTATTTATTAATATCCCAAATAGTTTTGAATTCTTATTGTGTGCCATGTCTAAGGTCAAGAGTACAGACACAGGGTGCCTGGGTGGCTCAGTTGGTTATGCACCTGCCTTCGGCTCAGGTAGCGATCTTAGGGTCCTGGGATCGAGCCCCACATCGTGTCCTTGCTCAGCGGGGAGTCTGCTTCTCTCTCTGCCTCTCTCCCCTGCTCAAATTCTCTCTCAAATGAATAAATAAAATCTTTTGGAAAAAGAGTACAGATACAATGATCTAGTAGAGATATGATCCATCATTCAGGGAGTTCCCAGTTCATAGTAGAGGAGGCAGATGCGAAGCAAACACTTAAAAAAAAAAATCGTAACAGCACCATAAATGCAATGAGAGAAAATCACAATTAAACAGGATTATAGATCAGTGGTAACCTATCCTAGGGGACCAAGTCACCTTGAAGTTGTAATATGAGGATGTGCAAGAATTGATTAGGAAATAAAGAGAACAGTAGGATCAAGGAAACATCCTCTTCTGGGAGCCTGCGTTAGGAGGCAGGATGTCCCACTGAGAGAACAGGAAGGTTAGTGAAGCTAGAGGCCTAGTAAAAAAGGAACTGTAGGCAAGAGCAAGGGCAGGAAGGGCCTTTTGAGTCAACCTGTGAATTTGTTCTTGTCTTGTTTTCCTTTCTAGGAGAGATGAGGAGCTTAGTGAGCAGGAATGCATCTGTGAGTCCTTAGCTTTACTCTCTACCCTTCTCAGTGGTGAATCTATCACTTAGTCAGTTTGATCCGTTCTCTGTGCCGGATTTCATAAGACCATTTCTATATTCCTTTTGGATTTTTAGTGAGTCACTGTAGTGAATGCCTTTAGGTCTACTGACACTTTACTCAGGGCTTCCCAGCATTTTTGTTTGATTCATTTTACTACCACTTTAATTTTTTTTGATTTTTTAAAAATATTTATTTTTAAAAACTTAATCTCATTGAAGGTGCCATAGAAGAATTTTTCCGTGTATCACTTCATATGCTTCACAGGACTTCCTTGTGATTTTATAATCAGAGTAGATTCCTTTTAAAATCAGTATTCCCTTTTTAAACACTTTAAATGCATACTATTCCAGAGATTTAAACTATGAAATAAAACCACGATTTTTTTTTTCTCACAGATTTGAAAACACCCGGTTCTCTAAAAGTCTGGATATCAGCTCTACTAAAGTAATGTAATAATTTGTCTGGAATTTCCCTCATTTCTTTTCTGAAAATCAGATAAGTGTTGGTTAGGGCAATTGTCTTTAAAATAGGTCCATGTGCAAGGAAGATTATGGAAGTCTCTTCCCAATTTTCAGAGAAGATTCAACTTAATAAATTAGAAATTTTATTTTGTCATAGATTCCTGTCTTTAAATTTGTTTATACTTTAAGACCTGTTCTAGTTCATTTGTTAGTAAGATATTATCTATCTATCTATAGATATATCTATAGATAGATATAGATATCTATCTAGATACTATCTATGTATATAGATAGATAGATATTGATATAAAACACCAAATATGCATATTCTTCATGATAAAATTTTTGTTGTTTTTTTGTCATCTAGCATCTTTGTTTTTGGTGACAGAGTAAGTGAGGTCTCACAGAATGAGTTTTAGGAAGAAATCACGCCTGTCAACTTTTTAGAAATATTTATTAATATTTACTATTATTTCTTTTTTTGAATGTCTGGTGAAATTCAGCAGGTGCGCCATCCATATCTGGAGGGCTTTTTTTTGCCGCAAGGTATTTGCCTCTGAACTCATTATTTAAGAAATACAGGACTATCCAGGATATCTGTCTCTTCCCAAGCAAGTTTTGGTACTTTGTGTCTTTCAAGCAATTTGGCCATATTTTTTACGTTGTTTGAACTTGGCGACACAATGTTGGACACACTATTAACTGATCTTTTTAGTATTTGTGAAATCTATAGTGCTGTCACTTTCTTCATTATTGATATTAGTACTTTGTGTTTTCCCTTTTTCTCCCTCGCAGTCTGACTTAAAACTTGTTGATTCTGCTGATCTCAAACAAAATAAAACAAAACCATCTTTTGTTTTCACCTATTTCCTCTAATGGTTTTCGCTTCTCTATTTATTTACGGTCTTATAACTATTATTTGCTTTACTTATTTGGGATTTAATTTTTTTTAAGATTTTATTTATTCATATGATAGAGATCACAAGTAGGCAGAGAGAGAAAGGAGGAAGCAGGCTCCCCGCTGAGCGGAGAGCCCAATGCGGGCCTTGATCCCAGGACCCTGAGATCATGACCTGAGCTGAAGGCAGAGGCTTTAACCCACTGAGCCACTCAGGCACCCATGGGACTTAATTTGCTCTTTTCTAGTTTCTTACAGTAGAAGCTGAGATCATTCATTTGAGTCAAATTCTTTCTACTATAACCATTTCAGTGTTACATGTTTTCTCCTAAGTACCATTTAACTGCAATTCATAAATTCTGATAACTTGTACTTCACTTGATTTCAGCTCAAAATATTTCTCATTTCCCTTTTCTTATTTTACCTAGGAATTACTTAGAAATGCGGTATTTTAAAAAAAAAGAAGAAGAAGAAATGTGGTATTTAGCTTCCATGTACTTCAATATTTTGCAAGTATATTTCTGTTATTAATTTCCTATTTAATCCCCAGATGATAAAATAAACTATTTTGTAAGATTTAAATTATCTTGAATTTTTTAAGTCATGCTCTATGTATCAGAACATGTTTATTGTGTTAAATTGTCTGGGTGTACTTGGGAAAAATGCATATTGTGTTGTTGTCAAGAGAGTGTTCAAAATATCATTTAGGTCAAGGTAGTGTTGTTGGTCCAACACTACTATTTAACTACTGATTTTGTATCCTTGTTTTATTAATCACTGAAAGGAGAGGCATTGCACTCTTCAACTATCATTGTGAATATCTCTAGTTCTATTTGCTTCTGATAGTTCTTGTTTCATATATTCTGAGATTTTGTCATTAGAGACATAGGTGTTTAGGACTCTCATGTCTATTTGGCAAATTGACTTATTATAAAGTGACCTATTTTTCTTTGCTCTGAAATTTACTTAGTCTGATATTAATGTAGTCACTCATTTCTCGTGATTATAACGTTCACATTTTTTACATTATTTTACATTATCTTACTTTGTTGGCTACTTGTCCTGTCTTCTGTTCTCCTTTTTTTTTCTACTTTTGAATTGAAACTTTGTCATGATTTTATTTTATTTCCTTTCTCGGCATCTTAGATAAAGCATCTGGTTGCCTGTGGTTGGCAGCCACCCTACAGATTACGGCATACATTTTTAATTTGCATAATGCCCCTTTAATTAATACTATATCACTTCACACACAGCATAGGAACCTTGCAACAGGGATGCTGGGTGGCACAGTCAGGCATCTGCCTCTTGGTTTTGGTTCACTCATGACCTCAGGGTCCTGAGATTGAGCCCCATATCACGCTCCATGCCCAGCACAGAGTCTGCTTAGGTTCCTCTTTCCTTCTCCCTCTGCTTTCTCTTCCTAAAATAAAGAAACCTTGAAAAAAATAAAATAAATTAAATTAAATTAAATAATTAAATAATTAAATGAAAGAAAAAAGAAAAGGAAAAAGAAAGGAAAGAAAAGAAAATAGAATAGAATAGTATAGTATCTATATAGGAGTTACCAATTCCTGTGTAATCTGTTTCTTGTGTAGATCTCTACTCCCATCCAGTGTCCATTCCCTTCCACTTGTAGGGCTATGACATTTCCTTCACGCACATTTGCTAGGCCCAGGGTCTTTTAGCTTTTACATGTCTAAAAACATCTTTATTTGCCGTTTTTACTGAAAGATATTTTTGTTGGGTATAGAATAATAAGTTGACAAGCCCCTCCTCCTTTAAGTTCTTTAAAGATGTGGTTTCACTTATTCATGACTGCATGTTTTTGGATGAGAAGTCTTCTGTCATTTTTATGTCTGTCCCTCTTTACGGTATATGTCTTTTTTCTCCAGCTGCCTTTGAAATTTTCTCTTAACTCTTGTGCTATTATGGATTGAATGTCTGTGTCTCTCCCAGATTCGTATCTTTCCCTCTGATGTGATGGTATTTTGATGTGGGACCTTAGTGCAGTACTTAGGTTTAGATGGAACCATGAGAGTAGGGTAATGGCAACATCCTTATAAGAAAAGGAAAAAAGACCAGAGCTCACTCTTGCTCTCAAACATATGAAGACACAGTGAGTAGACAGAGGGCTTTACTAGGAGGCACCTGGATCTTGGACTTCTAGCCTCCAAAACTCTGAGAAATAAATATCTGTTATTTGTGCCCCCCCCCAGCCCCCAGAATGTGGTATTTTGTTATAGCAGCCCTAACGGACTAAGGCAACTTGTTATAAGCAACATGATAGAATGGTTCTTGGTGCAGATTTCTTTATGTTCCTCATGCCTCAAATTCAGTGAATATCTTGAAAGTTAAGTTTATAGTTTATATAAAATTTAGAAAATCACTGGCCATTACTTATTTAAACATTTTCCCCCTACCCTTTCCATCTCTTCTCCTTCAGAAATAAGTTACACATTTAATTCTATCATACTACTGGTACAATACTCTTGTGATGACTCTAAAGATCTCTTGAATTACAACATTTTTCATGCTGACTTACGAAATATGGCCTATTCCTGGCCATACATGGGCTCCACTAATGATTCTCCTTTTCTGATGGTCCTGTCCTTGGCCTCCAATAGTTTCTTCAGGTGCATGGAGAGATTGGTACTCAGCTGAAGAATATCTCTTTAAATCTCTGGGGCTTCCTCTTATTCTGTGCATCTCCCTCTTCCCTGGTGTTCTACCCTATAATTCTACCTCCCTCTGCCTCTCCAGACTCCCCGCACTCCATTTGATCAACTCAGGGAAACCTTCAGGCTCTTCCTATAGCCCAAAACCCCTCCCCAGGCAGTAAATTAGGACAGTCACTGGGCTCAAGGGCTTACTTTGTTTATTTATCATTTTTCCACAGCCTTAATGTAAAAACAATGTGTAGCTTAATGAGAAATAAACTGAAAGGCAGATAATTATCTGTGCAATTTTTCTAGAAAAACATTGTGAGTTTTAGATACTCCTTCATTCAAATAATTTTAAGAACTACTGAAACATATCACCCTGAACGACTATACATTCTGGACTGTTCCCTATCCTTATAAGTGGTATTTTGTTTAGGTTATACTCAATATGGAGATATGTTTAACATATAATTCAATTCCACAAAAATACTGAACAACTGCTAAGTATTAAGAGTCCAGAAATTAACAAGTTCGGTCCCTATTCTTTAAAAGCTTGCATTCAAGGAGTAAAGACAGATAAGTAAAGACAGATACAGAAGAAAATAATTACAGTATATTTTGTCTTAGAAGAGAGGTAAATGAATGGAGTCATGGGACCACAGAGGTGAGAAGATATCTAAATTATGTTGTAAATAATAAGTAGAAAAGTGTCTGATGAAGAGGAGCTGAGATGCTAGAATTCTGGATAACAGACATCTCAATGAGAATACAGGATTTTTCAAAACCTTGCACCATAAGACGGCATGATATTATAGCATTTAGGTAGTATCAGAGAATACAGGACAGGTTAAGAAGTAGCATTAGATTTCCTGGAGAGATTGGTAAGGGCCTTGACAATTCTTCTATAGCATGGAATCAAATGACCTAAAACTTTAGTATAAATGGTTAAGAAACTGAACTTTTAAGGAAAGCTCCCCAGATCATAGTAATATATAGACTGTCACTTTCTGTTGAACAATACTGCAGAGTTCAATAGGTTAACTGGATCAAAAATTAATTATGAAAAAAACAAAAAAACAAAAAAACAAAAATTAATTATGTATTGGGCGCCTGGGTGGCTCAGAGCATTAAGCCTCTGCCTTCGGCTCAGGTCATGATCTCAGGGCCCTGGGATCGAGTCCCACATCGGGCTCTCTGCTCAGCAGCGAGCCTGCTTCCCTCTCTCTCTCTGCCTGCCTCTCTGCCTATTTGTAATCTCTATCAAATAAATAAATAAAATCTTTAAAAAAATTAATGATATACTATATGTTGGCTAATTGAACATAAAAATAATAAATAAATAAGTTAACTGGAATGCAGAGAGTAAAAGCTGTTTCTTTGTGGATTACGGACAAGAATGGCTTTTTTTAAAAGATTATTTATCTATCTATCTATCTATCTATCTATTTATTTATTTATTTATTTGACAGAGAAGAACACAGCTAGAGAGGGAACACAAGCAGGGGGAGTGAGAGAGGGAGAAGCAGGCTTCCTGCTGAGCAGTGAGCCTGATGTGGGGCTCGATCCTGGGACTCCAGGATCATGACCTGAGCCGAAGGCAGATGCTTAAAGAATAAACCACCCAGTCGCCCCACAAGAAATGGCTTTAAGAGAGATTCAATTTAAACAGGAAGCCCTGAATAGTAAATTGATTATGTAGTAATCCTTGTTTTTATGATAAGGGATGAGAATGTATTAAAAAATAAATAAAACCTAACATATTTACCACTATGTAGACATAGCCTTCATTCTCCAAAACATATAAAATAACAATATGTGGAAAGACTTCAAACTGGGATAAAAATACAAACAAATGTTACTGTTCTAATTTTCTCAAACCTAAGAAGAATAACAACAGGCATGTGGCTAATTATTAAATCAATTACAATAATACATGGGTTGCAAAGGCTAAAATATGTAATTAATGTGTGATTAACGAAACTCGGAAGTAGACAGGTCACATAGAAAGCTTACAGAAAAACATGTAGGGTTTTCAAATAAGTACTCATGTTATCCCAGATTTTCATCTGTACAGATTTTTATCAGTCTTAGCTTGCAAATACAAGATCTATTTGATGAAGCCAACTTATCTCACTAAGAGTAAAATATTACAAATCATCATAGGCACATATTTTATGTTTACTTGTATAATTAAATATAAAAATGCAATTGCTTTCTCTACTTCTGTATATAAAAATTGTGGAAAATACAACTCAAGTATTCAAAATAATCTGTATCATAAAGGAGCTTATAATATTTTTGAAAACACAAGAAATCTGTGTTCTTAAGCATGTAACAAAACATGAATGTCACAGAAGAAAATGATTTTATTGTGGAAAACTATCAGAAGGAAGTTGATAAAGGTTTTATTCAAATAACTAGAGAGTATGAAAGAACCAGGACAAAATAAAGACCTTAGGAAGATTAAGATAGAAGATTCTAGGATCCAAGTCTATAGATATAGTTTAGGGAGCTAAAACCACTGTCATTTGTATGCACCAGGGGGGAGACTTTCTTACTTTTACAATTTTTTGATTTTTTGGCATGAATGGAGCTCCTATTCTTGTTGGTTACTGGCCCAGAAAGATAAGTTCAGGGTGGCCAACATGGATGGGCCTCAGGAAAGAGATAAGAGTGCACAATCCAACCTTATTCCTCATAACTATGACAACTTTCTATAAATTTAATCATTTATTTCATTTTATTATGTTAATATATTTTTACTTATTTTTTTAAAGATTTTATTTATTTATTTGACAGAGAGATCACAAGTAGGCAGGAAGAGAGAGAGAAGGAAACAGGCTCCCTGATGAGCAGAGAGCCTGACGCGGGCCTCAATCCCAGGACCCTGAGATCATGACCTAAGCCAAAGGCAGAGGCTTTAACCCACTGAGTCACCCAGGTACCCTAAAATATTTTTTTTTAATTCTACACTACTAGTGTTAACTATACTCCAATTAAAGAAAAACAA
Source organism: Spilogale gracilis (assembly GCA_004023965.1). Lineage (NCBI taxonomy): Eukaryota > Metazoa > Chordata > Mammalia > Carnivora > Mephitidae > Spilogale > Spilogale gracilis. The sequence goes on from PITA01010593.1 coordinate 21,991, forward strand.
ACAAACTGCACTATCATTATTTGCTATTTAAAGGAATTCTATGGTATAGCTTGCAAAAACATGAAAAATAACATTGTAAATGGTGATTCATGTTAATAAAGTTTTATTTACTGAGTCAGCAAAAAGGGAAATGCATCATCCCTTATAAGTAATGTTGCTGCTATGTATGTCTCTACTTGGGAATTACCTGGGGAAAAAAAAAGATAAAATAAAGGTATATTGAACTAAGCTTTGCTTTAAAATATTTATCTAAAAACTCTTATTCTATACTTCCCAGTGTTAGCATGCAAAACATACTGTTTTACAAAAATAATATCGGGAAGTCAAGAATTGAGCAATTCCAGTGAGAGTTTTATCTTTGATGAGCCTTGGAGTACTTATTTGAAATGAAAACATAGGAGAGTGCCTGTGATAAGTCTATATCAAAGTAAACAGAAACACATAGAACCAGAATTCTGTTCTAGAAAGTAGGTGGCTACAGCCCAGAGAACTTGAAAGAAAAGATGTGAAAGCTTCCTTTATTTGGAGCTGCTGCTAGGTTTCTCTCCAAATTAAAAATGCGTGATATGCACACTATCATATGTCATGTAACATCTCACAATAAATAAAAGAAAGAACAACACACACAGTATAGGAAAATCACTGGCTTCTTTGTCATTGGTAGTTGCCTTCAGCCATTGATAATTTCTTGCACTGCTTTTTCAAGATGCTTTTCCATTTGCAGAATTCGATATTCCTGCAAAGTTGAGCTATAGTCATACATTAATGCTTGATCTGTTCTCTACAGTATACCAACAGACCCTCTACCCTGGGAGCCGAACATCCCAGTGGTGTAGGATAACTGAAAGCAGGTCATTCGTGTGTGGAATTGAGGGAGATTGATGATGGCAAATATACAATTGGATTTAAAACAAAAACACATTGTGCTTTTTAGGATTTAATTGCAGTTATGATGATGCTATCAATTGTATTTTTAGGTACTGTCCTCTAGCACGGTACAAGATATATTGGTTTTAATATCAGTAATACTTTGAAGTTAAGTAATCACCTTCTACTTTGCCCTCACCCAAGGTGTTCATGGAATTCCAACACACATTTGTGCAGTTAGCCTCACAGTGACCCTGTAAGAAGAGAGCTATGGACATCCAGAAAAAGGCCATGATACGGAGGGAGATGCAGGTTATGAAAAGCTGATAATACTTTTCTTTGGCTTCAGAAGCTCCAAGAGTGAAATGTTGCTCAGTAAGACTAATAGCTACCATCATAAAATTTGTTAGGATCGGAGCATAAGTATATTTAGAGATTCCATCTTCATTAAGATATTTTCCTTTGATCAGGGAACAAAAAGCAATCTTAAATGCCCACTCAGTCCCCTTAGAGCATTACAGAAGATACAAAAAAGCATTTCAATATATCCTCTATTCTCAGGAAGAGCATGATATATTTTTATATATAATTTGGGAAATGGGACTCACAAATCCTGACAAGGATGTGGAGAGAAGAGACTCCTTGTGCCCTGCTGGAGGGAATGTAAATTGATGCAGCCACTATGGAGACTAGCATGAAGTCTCTTGAAAAATTAAAAGTAAAACTAATCCACGATCTATCCATCCTACTTCTGCATATACATTCAAAGAAAACAAAAACCAGGTATCAAAGAGATATCTGCACTCATGTTTACTACAGATTTTTCACAACAGCCAAGATAAGGAAATAGCTCAACTGTCCATTAACCAATGAGTGAATAACACACTCAGAATATCATTTGGTGTATTCAGTGGAACATTATCCACAAGAAACAAGATAATCCTGGCATTGGTGGTGGCACGGATGGATGTTCAGGGCATGAGGTTAAGTAAAATATGTCAGACAGAGAAAGACATACTGCCTGGGATCATTAATATCCAGAGTCTGAAAAAAGCCAAACTTGTAGAAACAGAGAGTAGAATGGTGACTGCCAGGGGCTAGAGAAGGATGTCAGTCAAAGGGGACAACATCCAGTTACAAGGTGACTAAGTTCCAAAAATCTACAGTATAGCATAGTGACTTTATTATCAATGCTGTATCATATACTTGGAAGTCACCTAAGTAATGATTCCATGACATAATGCAGATGTTGGCTAATACGATGGTCATAATCACTTGTCAATATAGAAGTCGTACAACCTTAAACTTACGCAATGTTGTATGTTAATTATATCTCACTAGAGCAAGAAAGAAATATAAAGAAACAGACAAAAAATTTCCCTTTGTTTCAGTGGCCAGTTCTTATTGTTTTCTTAGTTTATATATGTGTGATTTCTCACCCTTTTTAAGGTAAGCAAACGTTTATCTATACTATTCCTATCATTGACACTTTGACATGGAAGCAAATCCACTATGGATGACATAGAACGTTAGACTTTTGACAGGGAGTCAGTCTTAACAAAATTTTGGGAACTGTTCAAGAAATAAGTGGAAAGCTGCTTTCTCTGCATTTGTAGTGGGCATAAATTTGGCATAGGATAGCAGGGCCAGGGTATGAAAGGAAAGCTGGACAAGCATTTGTGGAGAGCAAGCACGATATTACATGCACAAAATGGATCACCTGAGAACAAATGAAACCCACAAAGGCAAATCAAACCCCATGGCTGTCTCCCACCACATCCACATGAAAAGATGCACAAGTCTAGCAAAGAAGCTACCCATGCAACTGTCCTGGGACTCAGGGAAGCGGCAGGAAATGACACACAGATGTCTGAGACCGGGCAGGCCTGGCGGCTGCCCCCTACCCAAACAGGAGCAGCAAGAGACGAGTCATAGCATTCATGAATTTCACAGCACCCTCAGACCGAATGCGCCCTTCCAAATCACATACTAATTTTTCTTGTGGCCAAACCTATGTCAGAAATTTAGAGGGACAGAAATTCTGGGGGAAAAAAAAATTTTATCTAAAGAAGTCTGACCCAGTACAATGCCATTGGAGTTCGTCCCCTGTCAAAATGCCATCTACATACCCTTCATTTTAATGAAACTTTCTAATAAAGCTAATAGAAAAGTCACAATTCTACCAACCATGAATCAACTACCCTTCAGACAAATGAAAACATGCTAATCCCCTATTCAGAATGACTTGATCCTTCTCTGAGTGATTTATCTTGTAGCTAAGTGACATTTCCTTTTAATATCCTACAACACAAATCCCAAGATGTTAAGTCTAACTAATATTAACACACCTTATGTTAATGGATAGGGGCATGGGATATTGGGAAATACAAAGAAAAGAACTACATTGTGTGTGTGTATATATATACACACACACACACAAATGTTAAATACCAAATTAAGAAGACAAGTGGAATTATTTTAATCTTCATTTCTACAACAGATCACAAGGTCACAACTGGTGTTTAAAACTCTTCCACTGTTCATTCACATTCTCTGTGCTTTTAGGAAGTAGCCAGGAGGTCAGGGCTCCTTGCCTGGTAAAGTATTCCAAACCCTCACTTCTAAAATCCCTCTTCTTGTTACTTTCCCATTAACCCTTATCACAGAGTGTAGGGGTACCAAGCTGTGCCCAAGAGGATCTTCTGCACTAGATACTACTCTTCCTCACCCCTATTGTGTGCAGCAATATACTTTCTTCCTTGTAGGTAAGATTAATTACCCCAACCCTTAAAATAATTCTCTTCTTTCCCTGTGGTTTCACTGGCATGAGGAGACCAATGTATCCAAGTTCCAAATTCTACACTCTACTGGTTTCAGTTACATGAGACTATTACTATGTCTCTTAGTAGTTATCTTTATCCCTTGAGAACTAAGACTTTTAGACCATAACAGAACAGGTTTGGGGAGACAGCAAGGAAGAACTTATTAGTAGATTACTGAGAGTAATAAAGGAAACACTTCCATTCCCAATTCCTGATTCTCCAGATCCATGAACTTGTCACAACCCTGTGAGTTATTGCCACTGAGAAAGCACAGTACCTGGATATTCAAAAATCATCAGACCATTCCATTAGCACAGTCATTTCAAAGTGATGAAGAACCTAGTGAGACCAGTAAATTCTCAAGTATAAGTGTATTGTATTGCCAGACTTAATTTTCTTTAAAAGAACTTTCTTTTTCTTAGTCAAGACTATAAGGAATATTATGATGGTGATTAAGACACTCACATATTTATGAATGATGGTTAAGAGAAATATTCTTGAGAAGATAAGCAAATTTACATATACAGAGTAAAAGAAAGTTCCAATGAGAACACAGTGTTCCCTTCCACGAGAGGAATGGTGCAAATAATGTCAATTGGTGACTGGATGATCTCTCTGGAAAATGGTGCTATATCAGGGCACAGAATTGACCTCTGTTGTAATCAGGTTGGTCCATCAGCTGAGGTCAAATCAGCCTTGCTGAGTGGAAGTCCATGTTGTGGAGTTCATGTATAACTTCAGTTCATGCCACCGTGGTTAATTTGTTTATTAGCCCATTGATCATGAACAACAGTGGCTTGGGAAAGAATATGACATAAACAGAATTGTTTATCTTGTCTACCTCATTATTAAAACTCTACTCTGCTGAGAATTCACAGAGGACATTCACATGGGCCACATGCAGTTTCTTTTCAGAGAAATCCAACATTTCTTCCCAATGTCTCCTTGTTACCAGTTTTCCAATTGTGTTTCTTCTAATCCTTGACTCCCCAGCCAAATCATTGGCTATTGTCTATGGATTGCTGTAGCTCCACCCCTCTGGTCACGTCTCATTTTTGATAACATAAAATAAATTTCAAAGGGTAGTTTTTGAGAATTTTTCTTCCATACCCTTCATGGTCACTCCAGACAGGCTAAAATGTGGCCATCTGCTTTCAAGTAGTGCCACTATTACACACAGATTCAACTGCAAAACAGACCCTTTAGATTCCTTCCTCGGTTATCTGAGGATAGAAAACTCCCCATGAGGACATAAGGTGAAGATTGAGAGGACATGAGGTAGTGGATGAAGGGGCTCTGGGCATCTGAGCCACTTGTGAATGAAACTTACTTATGTTTTCAGGACCTACTAGCACTTGACTATGTATATACTACTTCTATTTGATGGGCAGATGCTGACATACTCACCCAGATTGACAATGATGGATTAGACTACTTCTAAGTAGTTGCTTTGTATGATCTCCCTATGCTCCATGAAGTTCTTTTCCTGCCACGTCTCACCTCGCTGATTTTGAGCTCTCTAGATGTTGGAAGTTGTGAAGACTACAGAATCTAAATCATTTTGCATTTGTAGAGGGCAAATACAAAGGCTTGTCATTCTTTCCACCTTCCCTCCAACTGCACATACACACCCATTTTCTAATGAAAAATTCAGGGAAGATTTTACTCTAGAGTGTCACCAAGTCAATTAAAAGTTCAAACTCTTTTTGAAGGATCGTTTTATTTACATATATTGTAATAATTTGGTTTTAATCTGGAGTAAAATACTTTAGTTAGAGACTTAGGGATAGACACAAAGGGTTGATGAGGTTGAATTATTCTGCCATTTCATTTGGAGTGCACTGATTAATAACACTGACTTTTACCACATTCCTTTTTCCTAATGTTTGACTTGTATACTTGAAAATTCCAAATTCATAGCCTCCCCATGGCTCCACCTCTTAGGAAAATGTTTCCTGCTTCTACTCCGTGTCTGTTCTGAGTTGTACTTTCATGTCTATGGTTCCTATTTCTCTGTCTTTTTAATTATCATAATCTAATTTGCTTTCTGTTTTTCAGAAATGTTTCAGAAGAGTTCTTTCACTGATTATCTTTGTTTTTCTTTTGTGTCGTATTTTTACTATATCTCTTTTTCTATACACTGTCTTTGCCATGGTCATGAGATTTGTTACAACTGTCAACATAATGTTACAATGTTACAGTGTTATAATACAGTGAACCTTCTTAAACCAGATGTTTACCCACACTTTTTGTAACATGGAGCTGAAAAGTAATTTGAAGTCTTGCTATAGCACTTGTAAATTATGTTTTCACAATTATCTTGATGTACATGAACTGATACACTTGAAAGGCATACTGCCTCCAGAATCTGAAAGTCTCTTCACATATAATAAAAGTATGTAAAATCCAGATTCCAGTCAAAGAGCCTTTGACTCTTCTTCAAACACATTTTAATTCCTTACCTTTTCTGATACTCCGGTTTTCAGATTCATGCACTACATTAAAATATTAAAGTGCTTCTCTTTACAGATATATGTAGTCTATAAATATGTATATATTTTATTCCCAGATCTCTGTCAAATTTAATCTGCTTATTTTCAAGTTGAAGGCTAAGAAATCCACTTGCTCTGGCAGAACCTGTCACCACATCCACCCCATCTATAATTCTGCAAATTTAGTATATCCCTTATATCTTGTGTATCTTAAATCCTTTGAGAAAACTCTGGGAAATACAGGCTGTAGGACCAAACACTAAATAAAATTTCAGGATTGGGAGGAAAGAAAATGTCAGTTCTAGCTAAACAATCAGTGATAAGAATTAAAAATGTGCTTGACTTAGATCATTTATGCCATGTGAGCTAAGAAACACGGACTAATAAAAATTTAATCATCTGTGTGAAAACTTGAACATTTAGTCGTAGCTCGTGTTTTAAAAAGAATTAGACATTTCTATGCTAGTATTGCCTAGACTCCCTTCCCATGCTTCCACTCCAAACTTGATAAGGATCAAGTTTTCTTTTAAGCACTAATATAAAAAATGGACTCAAACAACTCCGAACAGCCCTATCAAGCTATGATTCTGTGGCACCAACGCCTCACACACCTAAGTTCATTTTAATTCCTAAGCATTGCTTCTCACTGCAATATTTACACTCTTGTATTAAAATGGAAGGAAAGACACACTTCTTCATGCATGGTGTGAATTTTCTAAAACTGTGAAGAACTGCTGCGGTTTCATATGGAGATTACAAGGCTGTGCATTCTTATAACTTAATACTAGCTCCCACTGAGCCATCAGATCCTAACAGGGCAAGCAGGTTACATTAGCAGCTAACAAGTCAGTCCATCCCAATAACCAGCTATCAGAGCTGGAGCCTTTTCTCAGATGCCATCTTTTGCCAGAACTGTGCATGACTGAGGGACTGTCACGGCTGCAGTGTAAGGGAGGGCAAACCCACCACTCTTGTCTCCTACACTGTCCTGTAGCTTCAGTTAACGTCTCAGAACAACTCTTAACCACACGGGCGTAGATATGAGCAAACATATTCATGAACTGATAATCAGCAAAGATGTAGTAAGCATTATCAAATGGGTTAAAATTACCTGGGTTAGAGTAGGAGGTAATTATTTCTTCCCTTTTCATAGCTGAAATTATACTAGGGCTAATAATGCTCTTTTTTTAAACTTCACTTTTGATATTTTACACAGAGGGCCTCTAGGTTCCAATGACAAAAATGTTACATGCTTAGTGTCATGATGGCTTTATTGATGTCATACAACTTTATAAATTTATCTATTTTAGTTAGAAGATGGCATAAAAGATATTTTCTATCCCTGAGAAAATACGTGGTAATCACTGGGGTTATTCACAAAGACAGGACATCCACAGTTGGCCTCACTACCTGCTCATTTGCAGCTAGGTGTGGACATGTATTTTGCTCTGGCCAATGGACTACGACCTCTAAAGTGCAGAAATAAAAAAAAATATTTTTAGATTCATAGATTTTTTCTTTGCCTTGCCAGGGAAACTGATACTGTTTCAAATAACAGAGTCTCAGGGCACCTAGGTGGCTCAGTTGTTAAGTGCCTGCCTTTGACTCAGGTCACGATCGATCCCACAAGTCCCTGGATCAAGTCCCACATCGGGCTCCCTGCTCGGCAGGAAGCCTGCTTCTCCCTCTCTCACTCCCCCTGCTTATGTTCCGTCTCTCACTGTGTTTCTCTCTGTCAAATAAATAAAATCTTAAAAAAAAATGTATGGATAACCAATTATAATAAATGTTCAACAGTGTATTTCAACTTAGTAAGATCTTTACTTAAAATTACAAATCTAGATCAATTATTTTCTAACAAGTTTAAACTGAACTCACCATATAACTCTAGCATGTTGAACTGTCCTAAACCTCACAAGTAAATAAACTATCAAATAAACACTGGGTTTTATATTAAAACATGCATTTAACAATACGGCTTTAGTTCCAAATATTTCCAAACTGAGTTATTAATCCTCCCGGGGTCAAAGCAATCGAATGACTTAAATGCTTAATGATATCTGAACTTGATGTGATACTACCTGTTTTCCATATTTTTTATGGCTGATAGAATAATATGACTTTTATAGGCATTAGGTGACATCTAAATGGATTCTGAAAAGACCCCAGAGTATGTGGATTTTTACAAGTGTTATTATGGTTATATTTCTAAGCAAATTCTATAACTCTAGCAAGTCAGCACCTAGAGGCAATGTCACAAGAGAGCACTAATGACTATCACCTAAGAGGTAAACAGTTGGAAAGACTGCCACATACAATGTAACAAGGAAAAGCCAGATAATTTATAAAAGCATACGTGTTCTTGAAATTATCAAAGATTATCCGAGGGCAACCAAATATGCTGAAATCTAAGCAAATGCAGATTTTGCAAGGGAAAATGGAATGAAGACCCTGTCTCTGTTCTCACAGCTTGGGAGAAAAGCGTAGCTACTGAAAAGCAAAATTTAAAAGAAAATCTTGAACACAGTAGAAAAAAATAAGATAAAATACATACAGAGGAAAAACAACAAAAAATAATTATAGCCAAGTTCTTGTTAGAAGCAATGGGAACCACAAGGCAAGTACTGTAAGATAAAAATCTGTCAATCCAGAATTGTTTTATTTAGGAAAACTGTCTTTAAAAAATAATAGAGAAATTGAGACAATTTTAGGTAAATAAAAACTAATGCAATTCATTAACAGGGGCGCCTGAGTGGCTCAGTTAAGCGGGCATCTCTTGGTTTAAGCACAGGTCATGATCTCAGGGTCATGAGACTAAAGCCTGCACTGGGTTCCATGCTCAGGGTCTGCTTCAGATTCTCTCTCCATCTCCCTCCCCCATTTACCCCTCCCCCTGCTTGCATGTCCACATGTGCTCTATGTCTCTAAAATAAACAAATAAAATTAGAAGAATTCATCAGCAGTAGAACTGCACTATAAGACATGTTAAGAGATGTTCTTATGGCAGAAAGAATCTATCAAAAAGGCATTTGGATCTCCATGAAGAAATGGCTACCCAGGAAATGGTTAAAGTGTAGGTAACCATGGTAGACTTTTTCCTTACCATAATTCTTTAAAAAAATTATTGTCCTGTCTCAAGCAAAAACAAAAGCAATACACCAACGCACTGTTAATTAATGGCACTGTTGATTTAATGGTGACAGTATCAGAAAAGATGTAAGGGAAGAACTGAGGTTAGTGACAAGCGTTTTAAACTGCATGAAAGGCAATTTAAGTCAAACTGTGACTAATTAAAGATGTATGCTTCAAATTATACAAAAAACATGAGTGGATTTTGGGGGGTCATGGTCTCCATCTTAATTGTCATTATGATCATAGTTTTACATCTGTAAAAATAATAACCGTGTATACTAAACAGAGTATACGTCACCATATGTAAGTAACATTTTAAAAAAGTAAAATTGGGAGACACGTCTGATTCTTACTCTTACAAAGATATTGTGGGGCTCAAAATCCTTGAGAGGGTACAGAACTACTTTGATAACTTTCACACACTTTTTCTATGAAAGATTTCAGAAATTAGAACATTCTGGAATTTGGAGTCCAATATCCCAAATTCCCTGGCAGACAAGCTCCAAATACAGAGGCAGCTGACATAGGATACTGGAGGATGTAAGAAATCTCAGAAGACACAGATAAAGTTATTTTTGTTTTTTAAAGATTTTATTCACCTATTTGAGAGAGAGACAGAGAACATGAAAGCACAAGTATGTGGTGGGGCGGAGGAAAAAGGAGAAGCAGACTCCCTGCTGAGCAGAGAGCCAGACATGGGGTTGATCCCAAGACCCTGAGATCATGACCTGAGCTGAAGGCAGATGCTTAACCAACTGAGCCCCAGATAAGTAATTTTTAAGGCTTAGGTGAAAATGTTTCTTTTATTTATATAATAAGTTTATGATCCTACAAAGACATGCTTGCAATAAAAATGTGCTACTAGGCTACCAGAGGTTCTCATGACAAGAAAAACCCTTTTATTTTCTCCATACTGTTTCCCCAGCTCCGTTTTAGTCACGCCAGAAGCCTGCTTTTAAGGAAGCCTTACAAGACTGTGGAAAATCTGAAAGCAAGGAAATGTAGGGACAAGAAGCTAATGCAAAGGGATGGTTCTTAATTGTACTTTGACTCCTCTTACAAGCAATGTGTTTTATTGAAGAGTTGCTGTGGGACCGCTGGTGTTTAATTTCCTGACATTTCTGAGAATCAAATCTAACAGGTATGGTTCGATTAACATAGTTTAGTAAGGATGCTGTATTTTGGTCTCTTCTGACATGTAAGAGAGGCCGGCCAAGCTAATACTAAAATCTGAGCAAGTCTTTTGTTAAAACAAAGATTCTAAGCCAATCTTCCTGTCAAGGGAACAAATCCCAGTAGAGACCACTATTTAGACCTCTTTCCACTTCCTTCGGTTAGATGCTAGGCCTCGCCTTGGCTAGGGCCTGGCCTGTATGAGGGGCAGGAGGCTTGTTTTTTCATTATTATATCCTCAATACCTAACATACATATGGCACAAAAGATACACGGAATATATTTTTGTAAATGAGTAGATGAGCAAATAGAAGGATGAATGAAAGCTACCCTGAATAGGAAATGTGGGAGACATATTTAGCGGTGGGTACCAAAGATGTGGTTATGATTGCCACATCCCTCGTGGTTGAGTGGAAGCCTCTGGTGGCCTCAGGAAAACCTATAGGACCCAGAGGGAGCAGCTCTATATGGTATGCCAAGACTAATTCCTCTTTGAATGCATGTCTCTGTTTTTTTAACATTCATATGGCAATTATTATAAGTTGTTTTGAATAACACACTTATCTCTAAATGGAAATGTCGAACATCTCATGGTTTTCTCTCAAAGGGGCGGAGAGAGAAGGCAATCTTGGCTTTTGAATCAGAGAGACCTAAATTCTAGTCTAATATCACTACTTACTAGCCACAAGACTGTGAGGAAGTTACTTACCATTTCTGTCCCTTAGTTTTATTCATCTATAAAATGGAGCTGATAAAATCTAAATGACTAAAATGTTGAGAGATTCATTATTTAGAGTACCTAGAAGAGAATCTAGCTAATTTAGATTTGAACGTGCCATATATATTTTCTTCTTTCCAGCAATTAGTTCAGGATTTGTGCTTCAAACATTCTTCTTGAACGTAAGGAGTAAATCTATTTGTCTCCCTTAACTCTTTACACTCTGCAGCTGAGAGTGGTCATGATCCAGTGGTTCTACTCAGGTACCAAAAAATATGTAATGACTCTGACCAAAGAAAACAAGGACAGAGAAAACAAAAAAATTTTTTGCTCCCTCTGCAGGCAATCAGCTAGTCACTGGATGTCTAGGGTCTGATTATCCTTCTTTACATCCTTAGCATAAATAGCTACAAAAGTAAGTGGCCATGTAATTATCAACTTTCTGAAGTCTCTTCAATGATAATGGTCTCAAGGGCTTAAGACATCAATGAATCTTAGCATGTTACATTTGCAGAATTTTCCCTTTCTTGTTTTGAAAACATTTATGCAGAAGAATGGATCTATTTTCAAATTTCCTTAATAATGTCTTCATCATGCTCTTCTCTCCACACAACACCTATATGGGACATGTTTTTATATATTTCTCAAAAGTAGCTCTACATAAAGGATGTTTATTTAACCTCATTTTTGTTTATTTCTTACAAATTTGTAATTTAATAATTTTAGAGATAACCTACTTAACTGTACTTTTTTGAAAATATATGGTAGAGATAGAACGTAGCATGAAAGAAGACAGAATATGACATCTATCATCCCTTCCATACTGTCTTAGTGGTCTGATGCAATGGTGTATATCTCAGCATGTCTTAAACTGATAGTCCTATCTGGTTTAAAGCCACCTAATTTTAATATAGATCTGCTTCACAACATAGATGAGATCTAGATAAATGGTCCAATAGAACTTTGTGATAAAAATTCCTCTCTGCTTTCCAATATGGTAGCCACTAACTACATGTGACTACTGATCACAAGAAATATGGCCAGTGTGACAAAAGAACTAAATTTTTATTTATAACTTACTAATCTAAATTTAAAGAATTAATTTAAATTAAAATGGTCACATGTTGCTAGTGGTTTCATATTAGCACAGTATTAGATTAACCTTTATTTCTTTCTTTTAAAGATCTGATTTATTTGTCAGAGATAGAGAACACAAGCAGGGGGAGCAGTAGGCAGAGGGAGAAGCAGACTCCCCGCGGAGCAAGGAGACTGATGAAAGACTCCAACCCAGAACCCTGGGATCATGACCTGAGCCAAAGGAAGACACCCAACCAACTGAGCCACCCAGGTGCCCCTAACCTTTATTTCAATATTTATTTCAATCTTAAAGGAAACCAAATGAGCATCCCAAGAATGAGTCTTTTTATTTACTCAAATTTAGAAAACTGGAAAAGGGATAATAACATAAACTCTTTTTATACCCATGGAGAAAATAAGCCATTGTTAATAAGAGCACACATGGAATGAACACTTACTCCTTATATATTTCGTGTCAGATACTGCATAGGAACTTATGGAAACAAACGTAAATATGAGGAAGACCTAAACCCTGCCCTAAGAAGCATACAGACTGCCCATGGCCATACCACCCTGAACACACTTGATCTCATCTGATCTTGGAAGCTAAGCAGGCTCAGGCCTGGTTAGCACTTGGATGGGAGAAGCATACAGACTGGTAAAGAAAGACACGAACTCCTATTTTGCAGAGTAATCAACATTGAAGAAAAAACCACATGTTCACTGCTAAGAGAATACAGACATGGGAAAGATAGCTCTGCCTAAATTGGTATGAAGTGGTATAAGGTGAGGAATATTCAGGATAGCATAAAGTGCCTGGCTATACCATCTTCTAAAGCATGTCATTAGTCCATTCTGCAATGAGTTTCACTGTTCAACAACTACATATACACTGTGAATGAAGAAAGTTGGTATTATTTTAAAATTAGTTAAAAATTAAAATTTTTCATTTCACGTTTAGGTTATTTCTGCTACTTGTTCCCACCAGTAAGATAATACTTTATTCTTCTTAAATACATAAACATTTTTACACAAGTTATAGTAAAAGATAAGCATTTAAATATATTTGATTTTGTCAAACTGCAGAAATTTATAACCATTCAAGAACACACACACACACACACACACACACACACACAGACACACACTATTTACAGCATTACTGAGGTATTCTTAATGGGCCATAAAATCTACCCACTGTCAGGATGCAATGCAATGGTGTGTTTGTTTTTGTTTTAGTAAATTTAGAGACTTGTGAAATCATTACTGCAATTCAGATTCAGAGCTTTTCCATGAGTTCAAACATTTCCTCTGAAGCAATGTGCAGTCCCCCTCCCTCACTCCCACCACCCCAGAGGAGACGATCACTGATCTGGCCTCTATGCCTTTGTTTTTGGGGGGTGTTTTATATAAAGGGAACTTTAGGTCTCAAGAATTCTACTGTCATACCTTAATGAAAAGACCACCTTAGTTATGTGAGAAAATTCAAAATCACAAACAATCTTTATGAGGCCATAGGGAAAAAAAATGCAGTGACTTGGGAAAGAGTCTTGAATTGGGAGAAGGGTTGCGGGGCCTTGCCCTGCATGCTCAAGGGAGGGCAGTAAAGTCAACTCCAGAGCTTTTCCTTTCTATCTGGGAGCGTGTGACTAATTGCCACAGATGGCTCCTGTTCATTGTGTTCCACCAGTATTCTCAAACACCTGTGTATTTGAGACGTTGTCCTTCTTCTCTGTTGGTAACCTTAGTAATCCCATCATGCTAGGTCAGTAAGTAGGAACCAGGAGAAAGAAAGTAGGAAACAATAGTTTCCTGGAGGTTGGGCAGTTTCCTCAGAATGTATTTACTTGATGCTGCAGGAGTGCTTCCTTTGATAGAGTCTCATAAAAAGCATTGATTACTCACACTCCCACACAGGCATGCACAGACATAAAAAGTCAAGTGCCACTTATGAAAGAATAGGAACTTAAAGTTCACTTGGGAATTAATTTTTCTTCTCTTTTCCTCCTCCCTTCCCAGCTAAATAAAAGCATGTGAGATATGTCAAACCGGTGTGTCCTACTGTGAGTTTCTTTGCATTATTTTTAAAAAATCTTTTTGGGAATGAGGATAAAGTCATGATTACTGATTTGTGATTTAGTTCCATTCTGATTAAGAGGATTTAAGCTGCAATTTCTGCCATTATGAATTAAATGTCACAGTTCATTAGAGTAGAGCCAATTCAGTCCATTCCAACTTTATAACCATGTTTCTGATATTAAATCCTTTCCTCGGGCTGTATTAACTTGGCATCAAGATGCTCCAAGTGTATCTTTTTCAATTAAAGAAGAAAATATCAGAGCATAACTTTTTCAGTTGCATTCATGTTCAAGAGACAGGTGTGAGCTAGAGAAGCAAAGTGATCTCTTGGTTTAATTCTAATGATTTTAGAAATAACCTGAATCAGAAGATGTGAGGAATTGACAGGAATAAGCCAGTTTTTGCTTCTATTCATGAGTGTAGGACATGTAAACTAATTTTCTGCACCCCCTAAATGGTTGCTAGTCTTATGGGGCTTTCATATATCCTAAATTAAAATGTAAATTTAAGTCCCAGAAAATCATTTTTAAATATTTGATAATATGGCTAGGTGATTATTTATACTTGCATATTTTCTCATGTACTTTTAAAATTTTATGTATAGGAAGAAAGACTTCAACGTTGTAACATGGCTGGCTCATAAAGGCACCTGATTTATAGTAGCTGAGTAAATTAGAAACTATTAAGGATATAACAAACTTGACACCTATAATTTGAAGCCATTTCTTAAAATAATTTAAACTTAATATTCTTCCATATTATAAATTCTTATGTCAGATGATCACAATAGAGAATGTATTACTAACTTCAGATTTGCCTTCCAGATACCACAGAAAGTTATATGAATACACGGGAATATAAACTATTGAATGGCCTGAAATAAATATGTTATCATCTGACTATAGAACATAATTAGTATATACATAGTGATATTACTTAGGAAAAAATTGACAATCTATTGATTCCTGTAACTCTGTTCTTCCATTTCCAGAAACTCTTTGAAAGAATTTTCTGTATGTACTTTCATCATCACTCTCTCTCATTTTCTCTCCTAAATTCTCTTCAATCAGACTTTTACCTCAAATGCTTTTATCTAGCTCATAAAAGCCCTACCCCCTGGTAATTCCAACAGGTGATTCTCAATCCCCATTTTATCGCTACTGTATTTCTCACAATCAATCACGCCCTTGTTACTGGAGATGCTTGTGTCACTTTGTTTCTGGACCAACACTCCCTTGTTTTTCTTCTAATAGTGGATATTTCTTTTGTACATCTATTTCTGATTTACACATATTGGTACGCCGGGGGTGGGGGGGTTCCATTCTCTACCCTGTTCCTGTTACAGTTTTCACCATTACCCACATAATCTAACAAATACCTCAAACATCCTCTATATCATCTATAATATTGCATAGTTTTGTGTTGAATTTTAATCCTCCCCAACTTCATATCTTGAAGCATATCATATTCATCTCTTGAAGTATATCTATATTCATGTGATACTTTCTCACAGTTCTGGAGGTCAGAATGTAACTTTATTTGGGAATAATTTTCTACCCCCTACAAGTGAGTTGCTAATTTCATGCAGACATATATCATTTTTAAATGTGTTGGTTAAACTTTGTACAGTCATTGTAGTTATAGTTAGTTAAGTTACAGTGAGATCAGACTGAAGACTAATCCAATGACTGGTGTCCCTATAAAAAGGGGAAATTAGGAGCACCTGGGTGGCTCAGTCGGTTAAGCAGCTGACTCCTAGTTTCAGTTCAGGTCACGATCTCAATGGCTGGGGATCGAGCCCCACCTTGTGTGTCGGGGGGAGGAATCCATGATCAGCAGAGAGTCTGCTTGAGGATTCTTTCTCCCTCTGTCCCTCCCCCAACTCACTTGCTCTCTTTCTCTTTCTCTCAACCAAATAAATAAATCTTAAAAAAGGGAGGGGGGATGGAATTCAAACCCAGACAAGAACACAAGGAGAAAACAGTGCAAAGGTGAAAGCAGAGATCCAGGTGATACTTTTAGAAGTCAAGGAGTGCCAAAGACTACCAGAAAATCACCAGATGGTAGTGGAAAAGCATGAGTCAAGTTCTTCCTTATAACACTTGAAGGAACCATCTCTGTCCATGAAGATTTGATTTCAGATTTTGTTCTCCAGAATGGCGAAACAAATTATCTCAGTTTAAGCCCCTTAGTTTCTGATACTCATATTACAGCTGCCCTAGCCAACAAATATAGATTTGATCTGAAATGATATGAAAAATGTGCATCTCTAGCTTCATTACTCTCCTGAAATTTGCATGCAAGTTCTTCCTTGGCATTCTCACTGGTATCTTAAACTGATCTCTTCATTCTTCCATCTGCACCCTAATCTTGCTCTTTCCCACCTATTCACCTCTGAGGAAATGACACTCAACTGTTGGAGTAAAAAACCCTGAAGTCATACTTTGGGTACTCACACCCAAAAACATCACGAAGCCTTGTTGCCTCTAACTCCAAAAGATGTCTCCACTTCAACCGTGCCTCACACTGTACCACCAATATGCAACAACATCCTTATCCACATGCCATTTTGTCCACCCTGATTACCAAAAACATGAACAAGGAAAACATTTTTGGGACATTATACTTGTATCCACAGTTTACCCCCATGATTAATTTTCCATACAATTAGTGTTATCTTTTAACATTTTATTATTTATTTTAAAAGATTGTATTTATTTATCTGAGGCAGAGAGTGACTGAGAAAGAGAGAGCATGAGCAGGGATAGAGGCAGAGGGAGAGAGAGAAGCAGACTCCCCGCTGAGCAAGGAGCTGATGCAGGACTCTATCCCAGGACCCCGGAATCACGACCTGAGCCGAAGGCAGATGCTTAATCGACTAAGCTACCCAGACACTCTATCTTTCAAAACTTTAAATGAGACTTCTCCCCTCTTACTCTGCACCAAACTTAACAATGTAGTAAACTCTGTAGCAATGCTTACAACATCCTCAAGCAGTGGTTCTCAAGGGGGGAGGGGCAATTTTGACTCTACTACCCCCTCCTGGGGGTATTTCACAATGCCTGGAGACATTTGTAGGTGTTACAACATGAGGAGGAGAGCTACTGGTATCTAGTGAGTAGAGATGAGGGAGGCTGATAGCATTCAAAATGCAGAGAACACCCCAGAATCTGAATAATGCTGGGCTTGGGAAATTCTGAGCCATACAAGCTGACTCCTTTCTGACTCATAACTTATCGGTTGTTCCTTGCTCATCTCCTCTAGCCACATTTTCATTCTTTCTCAATCATGGCAAACACATTCCTGCCACAGGGCTTTTGCACTTGTTTCTTCTGCTATAAGACTCTTATCCTAGACGTCATGGAGTTCACCCTCTCACTTCATTCAGTTTTATGTTAAAACTTCCTCTCTACAAAGGTCCCCACATAAAGTATCACCTCCCTATCACTTACCCTGCTTTACTGTTAAGCCTATCATTATATATTTTCTTTTTGAGTATTCAATTATCTCAACCAGCACCACCACCATACCCTCAAATAAAAAGCTCCATAATTAATAGCAGGAATTTTCTGTTTTTGCTTACCACTATACCCTTAGCACCTAGAACACTCAAACAAAAGCAAAAATAAACCCTTTGAGAAATGAATGAACGAACGTGTTAGTTGACTAAACTTCCATGGCCAGAAGTCAACAGGGACCCCATGTTTGCTGTATGAGCACCTTTTGTCAATATATGAATCCCAGCAGAACCAGAACTTGGTGAGTCATTGACAAGATCTCCACCCTTCCCTATCCTGCACAGTCTCAGACAATTACACACCTAGAGACCATCTGGACTAATCTTATAAGTCACACCGGAAGCTGAGATCTCCCAGAAAAGCCCTTATCACTCAGACTCTAACCTATATAAAACTATGTTCAAACCCTCCATTGGCCCCTCTTCCACTCCACCACAGCTTCTGACATCCTCCCACTGCACCTCCTGGATCTCATTGCCACAGAGTAGCAAATACCTTTTTCTCTGAATGTCCCTTCACCTCCTCCAATACTTCACTCTTCCCTATGGTACTTCCTTGCAATAAGTATGTTCTTTCCCATAGGCCTTCTTCTGTCAGACCTCAAGGGAATCGGATGCCCTCCTTCTCAAAGAAGCCAACTTTGAATTCTATGTCACTTAAATATACTACACATTGTGTTACTGTGTTACAGTGGTCTTCCAAGGCCTGAGAAAATCCCCTCTCCTTTAAAGGATTTACCTCCTGGTGTTTGTCATTCTCTCTGTGAAATTCCTCCTTTCATAATTCGTGGTACTTTCAATCCTGATATAGATTATCCTTCCAGTAATTTAGTCCTTCCACTCCTAAACCTAGTTTCCTTTTGTAATTTTATTCTCAGATAGATACTTTAATCTATCCCAGTCAGAGCACGCGTTATCATGGTCTTAGCTTAGACTTTGTAATTGTGAAAATTTGCAATCTTTTTCACATCCTCACTTTCAAGCATTCCACTCTCCAAACTTCCAGTTTTGTTCCTACTTCAACTTAATCTTTCCAGTGACTAGCAAGTAGACTTACAGTTATTCTTTACTTTTTTACAATATCCTATAGTTAAATTCAGGATCTAAGCCACTGCTCAACACCCTCAACTACAAGGAACTGCTATTATTTTTATACTTTTTATAAACATCATTAAAAATAAAATCATCATTTAATTTGCACTGACATAATCCAATTCTTAATGTTAATGAGAGGAATATACTGTCTCATTTTTTAACAGGAAAATAATAGATATGCTCTTTGGTTGGATGCATATGAACAAAGATGTATGAATAAGAATGTACAGGACGAATACATAGAGAAGATCCTTGAGTCAGGAACAGACAGAGTCTTGCTGAATAAACAGGATATGTGCAGGTTAGTGCCAGAAGCTAAAAAGAGAAATATATGCCATGTTCAGAAACTGAATAACTTTGAATATAATACAAAGTGATAGAATTCATTTCTGGAGCAGAAGATCACTTATGAAGTTGACTTTCATTGCGTAACAAGGCCTGATCAAGGTGTTATCAGAGTTTGTTCATTTTATTTTAGTGCCCTGGAAAACATTTCTTTATGGTTAATTTAACAGAATCCTTCTGACAGTCACAATTCTCCATGACAAAGTTTTTCATTAACTAATGGATATAAATGGCAAGAAGATATAAATAATATTCTGAGAGTTTTGCTGGGGGACAACTAGTTATTGGCGAAGAAAAAAAAATCACATTATTGATCTCTCCTAATCAATAGAGTAAAACAAATGGTGACCTTTTCTTCATTTAATAGCCTAAAATTATTGGCTGTATACTAAAAGAAACTGGGAATGTGGCTTTATATTAATCTTATTTATAGCTTGTATTTTAGAGCTTCAAAACAATCATTAAAGGGTCAAAACATATTTGAAAATCACTGGCAATTTCAAAAGCAGATGAGAAGCTTGAGATTCCTTTTTTTACATGCCTATAACTGAATCCTGATAATTAATCTACATCTTTGGTCTTGCTTGTCTTAATGGGACTTATCAGAATGAGAAAGTATTATAATGTAAGAATCTAATATAATGACTTTACCTTCTATGTCTATGTAATCACTTTTTCAAATAATTTTTAAATGCACAGTTTAACGAATTATCACTAAGGAAATACAACTGAAACCAACATGCACATCAAGATATGGAATCCCCAAAGCCTCTTTCACACCCCTTCCCAATTACTTAATGTTCCCTGCCACTTAACGATAGCCACAGTAACCACTTCTTAAATCGTCTTTATAGCCCTATCACACAAACTATGATGCCAAAACACTATAGTTTTGCTTGTTAAAAACGCCACAGAAATTGAATTATATGGAATGTAATCTTTGATATGGCTTCATATTATGTTTGTGAAAATTATTCTTGTTGGGAAGTATGTTTATTTTAATTGATAAGTAATATTCTGCTGTAAGATTATAACATGATTTTTCTTTTATTTTTTTATTGATAATATACACAGAGATTCGTATCAATCACTATTGGCTGGGTCATGCCAAGGAAACAGAATTCTCAAATCTCCGTGGGCTAACTCAAGATGATTGCTTCTCACTAATGCTTCATGCCCATTGCAGACTAGCTGCTAATTTGCCACCTGAGTCATCAGCCTTCTTTTGATATCCAGTATGACAGAGCCGCTACTATCTGGAGGGTTCCCTGATGCAGCATTGGTGAGGAGTGGGGGAAAAATTGGCAACGACACATTTGCTCTTGAATCTTCTACATGGAAATGATGTGTGCCAGTTTGAATCGCATTTCGTCAACCAAAAAAAAGGTTATATGGCCTCGCATGACTTCAAAAGGCAAAGAAAGAAAGTAAAATCTTCCTGAGAAGTAAACTGGATAATGAAGAATAGTAGTCTACCAGAGAATATCTTTGATTTCTGCAAATTCTTGGTTTGTTCAACCTCACATTAGAAAATATCCACACTCACACTAAGTAACACAGTCCAAAAGTTCCAAGCAGCCCCTTCTTTGAACTCAAAGTTCCTTTGAGTTCTGAATAATATAAATTAATTCCTATGTCAGGTCAGGATGTGATTCTGCCTGACGCAGAGAACTATAAGAAGACTATCTATCCAACAGCAGGAGAAACATATACTCTTTTCAAGTGCACACAGAACATTCTCCTGGATAGATTATATGGTAGGTGACAAAATAAGTCTTAGCAAATTTAAGAAGACTGAAATCATACATAGTATCTTTTCTCCAACTACAATGACATGAAACTAAAAATTAAGGATAGAAGGGGAAACTGGGAAATTCACAAATATGTACAAATTAAACAATATATTCCTGAAAAAAAAAAAAAAAAACAGTGTGTAAAAGGAACCGAAAGGGAAACAAAAAAATTGTTGAAATAAATGTAAATAGGAACAATTTACCAGAATCATGAGATTAAGCAAAAGCAGTTCTAAAAGGACAGTATATAATCTATATTAACAAAAAAGATACCAGATAAATACCTAACTAAGCCCAGAGTTAATGGAAGAAAATAACAAAGATCAGAGTAGAAAAAAGTGAAATAGAGAACTGAGAAACAATAGGAAAAAAATTAATAAAATCAAGAGCTGTTTTTTAAAGATTAAAGAAATGATAAAATTTAAGCAGCTCTAAGAAAAAACAGAAGATTCAAATTAATAAAACCAAAAATGAAAGAGGTGACATCACACGTGGTGCCACAGAAATACAAAGGATAGTAAGATATTACTATGAACAATTATATGCCAACAAACTGGAAAAAATAGAAGAAATGGATACATTTCCAGAGGTATAACTTACCAAGACTGAAACAAGAAAATAAAATGAGATGAAATCAGAGAGGGAGACAAACCATAAGAGACTCTTACTTAACTCTGGGAAACAAACTGAGGTTGCTGAAGGGAAAGGAGATAGGGAGTAACTGAGCGATGGGCATTAAGGAGGGCACGTGATGTAATGAGCACTGAGTGTTCTATGCAACTGATTAATCACTGATTGCTACCTCTAATAATACAGTACATGTTAATTAACTGAACTTAAATAAAATTATTTAAAAAAGAAAATCTGAACAGATCAATAATGAGAAAGAAGACTAAATCAGTAAAATACCCCCCCCCCCAAAAAAAGAAAAGCCCAGGACCTAATGGTTTCCCTGGTGAATTCTACTAAACATTTGAAGAAGTATTACTGCTCATCCTATTCAAACTGGACCTTTATCTTATACCATAGAGCAATACAAGCAACAACAACAACAAAAAAAACAAAAATAAAAAGAGGGAACATTCCAAAACTCATTTAGTGAGGTGAGCATTACCCCGTCGCAAAAAACAGGTAAGGACACTGATCGAGAAAAAATACAGATCAGCATCCCTGATGAACATAAATGCAAAATTTTTCAACAAAATCTTAGCAGAATAATTTCAATAGCCCATCAAAAGGATCATAGACCACACCCAGTGAGATCTATCTCTGCGATGCAAGCATGGCTGAAAATATGTATGCCAATAAATAGGATATACCAAATGAATACAGTGAAAGAGAAAACCATCTGATCATCTCAGCAGGTACAGAAAAAGCACTTAATCAAATACAACATCCTTTCATGATAAAAATGCTCAAAAAACTGGATATAGGAAGAATGTATGCCAACATCAAAAACAATTAAATGTTTAGAAATAAATTTAAGTAGGTAAAAGACAGCAAAACTATGACTTTCATAAACGAAGTTGAAGAATATCCAAAGAAATGGAAAGACATCTGTGTTTATGGATTGGACCAAAGAGATTACCCCTATGTGTTCTAGATACAAGTTTTGCAGTTTGCTGGCTTATTTTCAAGTCCTCAATTCATTTTGAGTTGACTTTTGTGTATGGTGTAAGATAAGGTCTATTTTCATTCTTTTGCATGTGGGAATCCGATTTTCCTAACACTGTTTATTGAAGCTACGATACTTTCTCCATTGAGTATGTTGGATCTATTGTCAAATAGTAGTTGAAGATACATGCATGGGTTTATTTCTGAGCTCTTGATTTTCCCCCTTGGTCCATATCTATATTTATGGCAGCACCATGCTATTTTGATTACTGAAAATTAATACTGTTAAAATATCAGTACTACCCAAAGCCACTTGTGGATCCAATGCAATATTTATTAAAGTTCTAATGAAATAGAACTTCCTTCAATGCAATAAAAAAACAAAATCCCAAAATGTGGATATAACAGAAGACCTTGAATACCAAAGCAATCCTAAGAAAGGAGGCATCACACGTTCTGATTATACTACCATTCTGATCCCTGGTGTTAGATCTCTATGACTCAAACTCCTCTCTTGGTGGTCCTTATTTATTTTTTTTATAATTTGGTCTTTGGCTTCATCTGAAGACAGCTTTGTAGAACATGCTTTAGTTGTTTTCTCAGTCAATTCCTTATCTACCTTCCTGCACATTAGAGTTTGGAGGATGTAAAAGGTTGCTTCAAATTTCAAATAGTTACTTCTCTTCAGGCCAGGAATTCCATTAGCAATATGATTATCTCAAAAACTCAATTTTCTATGTTTGATTTGTGTCAACTCCACAATATAATAACTAGATACAGTGTTTTGGGCATACTTCTGAGCTATGCCACAATTCTGTTTCTCACCCCTGTGTCTATTTTTGACATTCAGTCTCTCAATATTCTCTGTAAGACAGCCCGCTGGACTCCCAAAGGGGAGCGACATCTAAATTTCTGCTTTCTTTTTTTTTTTTTTTTTTTTTTTTTTTAAAGATTTCATTCATTTAACAGAGAGAAACACAGCCAGAATGGGAACACAAGCAGGGGGAGTGAGAGAGGGAGAAGCAGGCTTCCCACGGAGCAGGGAGCCCAATGTGGGACTCGATCCCGGATCTCCGGGATCATGCCCTGAGCCGAAGGCAGTTGCTTAACCAACTGAGCAACCCAGGCATCCCCTAAATTTCTGCTTTCTAAGCTATTTTGTGAATTTAAGATATATCTTTAGTGTTTCATTGTTTATTAATTTAATCAATGGTTAAGACACTTGCTTTGGTTTGACTCTTACTAACAGAATACATTTTAATACAGGTTAAGTTAAAACACCTTTGGATTTCAGGCATAAAACCAACCTGCTCAGATAGTCCTGTAACAGTTAACAACAGTAGTTTAACGCAGCGGTCATGTATTCAGGTTACAAATTTGCTGAGTTGTTCTCATCTGGAGGTTCTCATCTAAGGAGGAGTGGCTTATTTTAGCTAGGCTCTTACATGTCTACAGGTAGTTTTCACTGTAGCTAGGGTGTGTAGTTTCCTGAACGGCCTCTCATAGCTGGCAGTTAGCCAGCTGTCAAATGGGGCAACAGATGTGATTTGGCCAAATGTAACTCATCATCTGCCAGATATACTTCAGTATGTTCATACAGCAATAATACTGCAGGGATAATAAGCTCCAATGCTCAAAAGGTTTTTAAGCTTCTGTTTACATCGTATTTGTCTCAATGGCCAAAGCAAGTCTGATGGTCAACAAGGGAGGGAAAAGTAGGTTCTACCTCTTCACGGGACTACTGCCTTTACTGTGACCATTTTTACACACTGTCATATTATTGGATTTACACTGCCAGGCTTAATTTGCTAATATTTGCATAGGATTTTTGAGTGTTAATATAGGAGATAGGCCGGTATTACACTTTACAAGTTGTAGAATGTTCCTGATTTTCTGCTTTCTAAAATAGTCTGCATAATACAAACATTATTTCTTTCTTAAACATTTGAATTGATTCACAGTTAATTTTGTTTATTGTTTGCATCGTGTATCTCTTCCCATTTTTAATATTCAATTTTATGTATTCTTTACTTTTAGACATATAAACTGCAAATATCACAAAGCTGACTTAAAAAATATTCTGATGGCCTTTATCATTCACGTGGGACATGTTTTATTTTTTTTAAAGATTTTATTTATTTGACAGAGAGAGATCACAAGTAGGCAGAGAAGCAGGCAGAGAGAGAGGAGGAAGCAAGCTCCCTGCTGAGCAGAGAGCCAGATGTAGGAGTCCTGGGAGTTGATCCCAGGACTCTGAGATCATGACCCAAGCCAAAGGCAGAAACTTAATCCTCTGAGCCACGGAGGAGCCCTCCCTTTATTTTTTATATAGCCTCTGGCATATTGCATCTACTCTTTCTCTTCTCTTGTTTGATCTTGATTTATCCTGATTGGTTCCAATGTCATTATTCTCCTGTTTTTAGTCCTCTGTCTGAGCATATTTATTTCCTATTTTTCCCTACTTGGAAATTATGTTTTGTGGAGTTTTTTTTTGACAGAGAAAATTACAGCTAGAGAGGGAACACAAGCAGGGGTAGTGAGAGAGGGAGAACCAGACTTCCTGCCAGGCAGGAGTCAGATGTGGGG
The DNA here is from genome assembly GCA_004023965.1 of Spilogale gracilis. NCBI lineage: Eukaryota > Metazoa > Chordata > Mammalia > Carnivora > Mephitidae > Spilogale > Spilogale gracilis. The sequence goes on from PITA01010593.1 coordinate 47,301, forward strand.
CTTAATCCCGGGATGCTGGGATCATGACTTGAGCCAAAGGCAGACACTTAACAACTGAGCCACCCAGGTGTCCCAGAAATTATGCACTTCATTTAAATTATGCATGTTAGTGTTTATCTAAAAGATTACAACATGCCCTTGTCACTTATTAGAGCCTAAATTTAATATGCAATTTATCTTATCCTCAATGTGAGAGGTTAGAATTCTGAGTCTGCTTATTATTCCTGTTCCCCACTTTCTAATTTTACAATTTTTTAGCATTATGCTACAAATACTAGAAGAAACTAGTAGTACCTTTTTTAGGATTTTTTTATGTTTATTTATTTATTTTAGGGGGGAGAGAGAAAGAGAGAGAAAGAATCTCAAGCAGACTCTCTGCTGAGCACAGAATCCCAGATAGGGCTTTAGCTCACAACCCTGAGCCAAAACCCTGAGATGCACACTCAACTGACTGAGCCATCCAGGCACAACAGAAATTAGTAGTATTTTTAAGTCATATTCATTTAGATTTATGCACATATATACCATTTCTTTTGCTCTCTATTCCTTTTGGTATATCTGAAATACCATGTGGGTCCTTATTCTCTATGCTGGAAGACCCCCTTTTGTATTACCTTTAATCTATCTTCCTCTGGCTGTTTTTAAGATATTTTCCTTATCTTTAGCTTTGGGCATTTCACGAGGATATAATAAAACCTAATATTATTATATATAATAGTATGATATGTAAAACAATATTTAATAAAATAATATATATCATATAAATAGTATAATAAAGTTGAAAAGTTTATTCTTACTCCTTTCTTTCATGCTTTTATAACTCCCCTACAAGACAAAGGGCATCTTCAATTTGTAACACAGTGTCTTTCAACAGTTTTGGAAAGTTGATAAGTCTGTATCTTGGTAGATATTACTTTTATCCCATTTCTTCTTCACCTTTTTCTAGAACCCAAATTATTACAGAAATTTTAGAGCTTTTGATTCTATCCTTTTTATCTCCAACTTTATCATATTTTTTGAATTTTTGTCTTGCCTTTTATTCTATTCTTTTCTTCTGATCCATGCTCTGATATTTATTTTCTGACTTTTTCTAATCTATTTATACTTATTCACAGAGACTTTATTTTAACTATTCTATTTTTCATTACCATAGTAAAAATTGTGTGGGTTTTTAATACATTTTACTCTTCCTCTGAGGAAAAAATATTCTGTCTTTTATCCTTTTGAACACTATAAGCACAACAATTTAAAGTGTGAGTCTAAAATTTCAATATCAAAGAACTCTGAAAGGTCTCCCTGTCTATTACTTTTGCTATGTTTTTGTCCATGTTGTCTGTCTCCTTAGGTGCCTTATTATAAAACTGTCACAGGTGCCTGGGTGGCTTAGTTGGTGGAACATCCGACTATTAATCTTGGCTCAGGTCATGACCTCAAAGTCAACACCTCAGGCTCTGCATTGGGCTTGGAGCCTGTTCAAGATTCTCTCTCTCTCTGTCCCTCCCTCCTCAAAAAAAAAAAAAAAAAAAGCTATATATTCTATTTTAAAACCACACTTAGCAATTACTTAGAAACTGGGTGGTATTTTTCTTACCCAAAGGGTACATATGTTGGGGTCTCTCAAGTGGCTGGGAGCTATAGAAACTAGGTTCCTTCAAGTTGTAATTTAGAGAATAAAATGATTCACAGCAAAGCTACACTAATTGCAATGCACTGAATTTTAAAATGTGACTTGTAATCAGTGCTCTAGGTTTTGTCTAACCCTCTATAAAAGACTTCGTGCTTGAGATTATCCAATAATTCATCTTCATCCCCAAATACAAGTGGATTAATGATTACACTTCCTGGTTCTTCACTCTGCTTCCAGTTTTTGTTGCTATATGGTTCTTTAAACAAAACATAACAAAGCAAAAAACATTCACTGTGGGAGTTGAGCAGGGTTGCCTCTACTAGATTGCATTCTCCCTGCCAGAGATATTTGCTGTTCCATTGGTTCCCTGTGAGGTTCATTTAACACTGTGTAGCAAATCTCTTTATGTCCAGAAAAAAAAGATATGCACAGCCCTAGGCATATTCCTTCAATAGAAAGATTCATAATAGTTTAGGATTTGCAACTTAATGGAGTAAAACTTCTCCCACAATACCCTTAACTGAGAACCAAGTCTACATCAAAATGATTTTCTTAAGGGGTTCTTCATATGTTAACAAGCCTCATTACTTCAGAAATTTGATTTAGGAAACTCAGAGAAGAAAACAAAACAAAACAAAATCACAAGCTACACTTACTCTCCACTTCTCACTAAAATGAAGAGCAATGTTTGAGAGATGTCCTTGTTACCAAATACTCATCACTGAGTATTTTTTTCAGAGAATGATAAGCACTTCAGGACCCAGGAGAGCAACAGCCCCATCAGCTTGGTCCATTTGGTGTCTTTATCCACTGGCACAAAAGTCAATGGCTGGCAGGAATATTTTACTGCTATCTTCTATTTACTCATCAGGCAGTAGAACAGCCTACCCAACTCAGACAGAAGGGTGCCCATCTGATTTTTAAAGGCCTCCAAGAAAGGTATGCCACTGCCACCCCTCAGAAGCCTTTTCTGTATCTCCTGGAGTCCAGCTGGGTCCCTGAATGCAGTGTGCTCACCAGCTGCTACTGCTTCCTACTACTCTGGCCAGAAACGCACTGGCCATCTTCCATGTCAGCAGGCTCTCTCCTCAATAATTTTTAGAACAGGAGAGGTGTTGGAAATATCTTGTCTAAGCTCTGCTGCAATAATTAGAAGTATTTGATTCCAAAACACTGAAGAGGTTAAAAAGACAAACCATCCAAAAAGTGACCCTTACATACATTTCACCTGATGAATCTGGATAAATCTTCTCACAATGAATATAAGGAAATGAAAATATAATTCTCATTTAATTTCTACCAGGATGATTACATACTCAGATGAGATTATTTCTGGCTTCAGATGTACTTCCTATGATTATTTTCCTCATCATCTTTCCTAAATGGGAAAATACTATGATATGTTGAGTACATAACCTTTGAAAAATGATAAATGCAATTTTATTACTTATTCTTCCCAATAAATACTACTTTGACATTTAGACTGTAATAACAATTGCTTTGGAATGAAAGATTGAGAAAAAACTTAGTTTTTCTGTCTAGTGCTATATAGATACCATATGGCAATTCTAGGTCACAAACTATCGCTTGAATTACTAATTAAAATAAGATCAACCATGAACATTAACAAAAATTTCATCATCATTCAGGGTAAAGATTTCTTCCTTTCCTATTTCAATACCACTTTTAGATCCAGACAAGAGAGGCCCCTGCCCTGGATCCCATGTTGCACAAAAAAATACTAACTAAAACATTTATTTAAGAATATATAGGTTCATCTGTCACATGGGAACATGAGAGTCTGGCACTCAAGGCTGGGGAAGCATCGTCCATAACCCTAGACATCCACTGTTGTGATTAATACCATCTAGGGCACAGTAAACACATATTCAACTCCCTTATCCTATGTTCTTGAAACAAAACTGAATGTCATGAAGATTTAAGGGTTGTGTCATTGCTGATGTCAGAAACAGACACTACATGAAGTTGCTGGAATAACTGGGCAGTAGAAATGCTGGAGTAAATGAACTAGTATGGACCAGATCATCCCGCTGCAAGTGTGTCATGGACAAGGGCTCCTCACTAGAATATACTATGGGTTTGTTGGCCAGGTTTTGTTTTTTGTTGTTTGTTTTTTTTTTTTTAAGATTTTATTTATTTATTTGACAGACAGAAACACAGCTAGAGAGGGAACACAAGCAGAGGGAGTGAGAGAGGGAGAAGCAGGCTTCCTGTGCAGCAGGGAGTCCGGTGTGGGGTTCAATCCCTGGACTCCAGGATCATGACCTGAGCTGAAGGCAGACACTTAATGACTGAGCCACCCAGGCGTCCCCAGGTTTCTATTAGTACCATGTCGACCAGAAAATTTATTTGGGTATCCTGTCTTCTCTACCTCCAGCCCACCCCAGCCTTGACAATGGAGAAAAAAAGATTGCAGGTCAACCACCTATTTCTTCCCAGTAAGAGTAAAAGCAATCAATTTGTCAAATCCTTCTCAAGGAAGTATTAAAATAAAAGACTCTGCATAGTGAGGTCTTATTTTCTAGTAGCACTAAACATCTACTTTGTTATGTTTCAGTTGATGGTTTTGGAAATATTCATGAATTAAACTGTCACTTAGAACAGTTACTTAAGAATATTTTGTAGTAATATACAGTTCAGAATAATCTAAAATATCTCAACAGATAAAAAGATAATAAATGATAGATATAGACAGACCTACATTTGTGAACAATGATAAAAATCTTTCACAATATTGTACATGTCTAGATATAAATTTAAAAAAGAATATGATACATGAAAATATTATATTTCTCATTATAATTGGTATTTGTTACATTAAGTCCATCACACTTATTTCTGTATGACATGTATCATCATAATTGCCTCCTGATAAAAATATCACTTTTTGTCTCTGCAATCAGCCAAATAAAATTTCCCTGAATTAAATAATTTTTAAAAATCTATTTAAAGTAATTCGAGAAAGACAATGTAATTTGCCAATACTGTCAATAGATCGGTTTATGTGAAAATGTTAAATACTCTAGTGAGTTTTCTGAAATAAAAACAATAAACATACATTATATGGAAAAATACATAATAATTTGTAGATCACTTTTTTTCTTTTCTTTTCTTCTTTTTTAGAGAGAGAGGTGGGAGGATGCAGAGAGAGAATCTCAAACAGGAACCACACCCAGCACAGAGCCCAACACGGGGCTCAACCCCACAACCCTGATATCACGATGTGAGCTGAAATCAAGAGTCAGACACTAAACTGACTGAGCCACCCAGGTGCCACAGGTCATTTTATTTTTTGATTACATATCCTAACATTGCTGGCCTAGCCCTGCACAGCCAATCCTGGGCACTCATAGCTAATTCTACTATCTTTGATATTTTCACAACTTACAAGAAAATAATGTTGTAGATTTAAATGTATTTGTTTTATATTATCACTATAAAGGGTTTGTCAAAGTAGTACAAGAGAAAATTATTTCACAGTTAACTTGATGTGTTAACGTTTAAATACTTAGAACTATCACATGTGGGCTTCATTTGTAGTCTTACCCTGGTCCTATAAATGTTAGGGGGGGAGGTCTTTCCTCTCCAGGCTTAGGTAGTCCTTGCTGGCTGCTTGCCTTTGAAATCTTTAGTTCCTTTCCTGAGAAAAGCCTTCTTCCCAGCGAGAAAACTACTCTTATGAGCCTTTGCTTGGGCTCCAGGCAGGGCGAGAATGAGAGAAGCTGGTTTTTACTTGACCTACTGGCCTTCTATTCTCAGAGTCTGACATACTTTTCTCTCATGCGGTATTCCCACCTATGATTCTCAAAAAGTAGCAAGATGGTCTCCCAAGCTGGCTCCCTTCTAAGATTCTCCAGAGAGCCCTCCACATACGACCCTGCTGTTGAAATCCCTTTACTCCTCGAGTTCTTAAGTGGACTTTTCAAATGTCTGTCTCTCTCTACACTACGGTCCACTCTTAGCTCGGATGCTTTCTGGAGTGCAATCCAATTCCAGAGTAGTAGTGCCTGCTAACAGTGGTCTCACTACCAAAGCACACCCATTTCTTGCCCTCACACCTCAGACCATGGTGACATCTTGAAGCCTTTCCTATCTTGCTTAAAGAACTCAGCTATCTCTTTCCCACTGGGAGGAAAGGCAATGTTGCTTATAATGCTGCTTAAAACAAAACAAAACAAAAAAACAAACACAAACACAACAACAACAAATAAAGTCCACAAAATTTCTCCTTTTTCTGTATCTTTGGTTTAGCTGAAGAATTTATGTCACACTCATTTTGGTAACTCTACTTATGTGTTGATAATATCACATTATTGAGACACAACTGGATTTTAAAATCCTGTCGCATCTGTGAATGTTGTTATATTCGTGTGATATTTTATTATTCTAATGCTAATGTAAAATATAGAGTTAAAAAATGGTAATTCTAGAGAAGTCCTTTGAAAATAATTAGGTTTCTTAGCTAGCAGTGCACATCAGCAGAACCCAACAACATGAAAAATACCTATGACTAGGCTTCACCACAACTGACTGTGACCCTGAAGTTTAAAAGGGGCACAGCTGGTCTGTTGAGTGAAAGGTGCTCAGTTGATTTTGATGCCACCCCTGTTAAAGAATTGCCAATTTCAAGTTTCCCCTTCTTTTATAAAGGGACGAACAGAAGACCAGAGAAAGAGCCGGAACTGAGTCAGCTGCTGGGAAAGGTGGGGACTAGGAGCCTCTAACTTCTTCTTCTTTTTTTCTTTTCTAAGATTTTATTTATTTGTTTGACAGAGAGAAACACAGCCAGAGAGGAAACACAAGCAGGGGGAGAAGCAGGCTGCCCATCTAGCAGGAAGCCTGATGTGGGGCTCAATCCCGGGACTCTGGGATCATGATCTGAGCCAAAGGCAGACGCTTAACGACTGAGCGCAGCCCCCCCCCCCCCCCCGGCGCCCCAAGCCTCTAACTCTCGTCCCATGCTCTTCCCCTGTGTCAAACGGTGATCTGCTATGACCACAGCCTCTTTGACGGTAAGAACTTTTTGTTCACCAGTGGAATTATTTCTCATCAATCACAGATTCCACAAGCAGCAAAATACCCCGAAAGAGTGTTAGAGGAAATCAGTATATTAGAAGGGCAGGATAGAAATTCACTATGTTGTTATAAGACAGCAAACAAGCATGTCCTAAAGAAATACTGGTAATTCTTCCAGTCTATAAAAAAGTCACTTAGGGCTACACGCCGTCAGCATTTGCAACATCACCAGATGTGTAATTCCCCCTAGTTCATGGCTCACAAAACAAATTAACTGTTACATTCTACTAGTGAAGTACTACCTGAATGCTAATCTGGAGAATCTGACTTGCAATTAGGTTGCCTTCATATCTCTCTCTCTCTCTCTGTTTTTTTGTCTCATAATAGCAGTATTGCCAATAAAGGTAAAGCCTTCAAACTGATGAGTGTGCATTATTGACAGGACTTATAAAGGATCAATACTAGAGCAAACACTGATGTCCTTCAAATAAATAGACCCTTAAAATTGAAGTAGGTACTTTCTCTTTTCAGAGCATTCCCTTGGCTAATGCACAAGGTTTTCTGAGATAATTATTCTTATTCAGGGCTATTCTTAATGTCTTATAGGAAAACCTATACATTTGGAATAGCTGTTAGTATCGGACAGTCTAAAATCACAGAAAATAGCATAGGTTGTTTGGTTAAGTTTTGTTTTGTTTTGTTTAAGATTTTATTTATTTGACAGGGAGAGAGAGAGAGAGCACAAGCAGGGGGAGTGGCAGGCGAGGGAGAGGGAGAAGCAGGCTCCTCAGCTGAGCAGGGAGCCCAATGCAGGACTCCATCCCAGGACCCTAGGATCATGACCTGTGCCAAAGGCAGATGCTTAACCAACTGAGCCACCCTAGCACTCCAGTAAAGTTGTTTTTAAAGAGGCTGGCAGATTTCACTTATAGGTGGACTTAATAATAAAAAAAAATAATAATAAAAATAAGTATTTCAAATTAGTTTATACTCAAATATTAATATTAACTTTCAGATTAACATTAACTTTCAGATTTTAGCAAATGAACTAAGATCAGTCATCCCAACTTTCTTTGGTCTTCCCAAATTAATGTTCATTAGTTTAGTTAGGGAGGTATTTCTTTGACTGTGGAACTTCCAATTTAAAACAAAAACTAGAGTTCATCTTTCCAACCTCCTTTTCAATCCTATAATGGGATATATGTGCCCCCCAAACACTGTGATATTCTGCAAAAGCATGCATGAAAGTAGTGTTGGGGGAAGACCAATTAGACCAGACTGCCCAAAGCCTAAGAAAGCTAAGTCTGCTGAATTATGGAGTCAAGAGAAAAAAGGACACAGACCTGTGCACAGAGCTCTGCAAAGATTGACCACAAAGCCAATGACAGCCAAGGCGAAGATCAAGAGGAAAATGAATGACTTGCACAACACTGAATTATGTGGCTGATGCGTTCAAGGCCTCAGTTTACTTTGCACTACTTGGAGGCAAATGCCGCTCACATCTTTGGGAAAATTCAGCTTCCACGTTATCATGACAGCATCTCCTCACATGCAAGATTGAAGTTACCATTTACCATTCTGTTTTGCAATGTAGAAATGCGTTATAGCAAAAAAAGATGGCAGAAGAGTCCTATACCATTTCTTTCCATATACATTTCACAACTTTTTAAAGCCAATAATGATTAGTCTAGTTCTTGGAATATTCTTCCCTTTTTGAACCAAAATGTTGCCATGTAATTACTGGTTTTAAATACATCTTCTGCAGTAGGATAAACTGTTATTCCCTTAAGAAAGGCTTTCAACTGTTTGAGTAGAACTTGTTTCCCGTATTTATTAACTTGTGTGTGTGTGCATATGTATGTGTGGCTTCTGAATGTGTTTAACAGGGTATAAATCAAAAACAGAATTACTATCTGGCCTGTTATAATTTATATAAATCATCAATTAGAATAACTTCTTCCTCTTAAATCTAACCTAATATTTTTTTTCATACATCTCTCTTACACAATGGAAAGACCATTCCTAACTTGTTGCTTAGGGTTTCTAAAAGGAATTCAAAGAAATTTTTTTTAAGATTTTTATTTCTTTATCAGAGAGAGAGCACGAGCTGGGAGAGCAGCAGGCAGACAGATGGGAGACTTAATCCCAGGACCCTGGGATCATGACGGGCATGAAGGCAGATGCTTAACCAACTGAGTCACCCAGGCATTCCAAATGATAATTATATTACATATCACTCTCTTTACCACCTGCCTCTTCAGGCTGCTTGCCTTCCAGGTGGGAGCTTCATCACCTGAGCATTTCAGGCTTTCTCATTCCTGAGCTTTATCAAAAGATTATTAGCACTCAAGTCTTCTCATTTTCCTGCATGTATCTGAGCTCTCTTGCCACAAGAACACCCACGTTCTCAGTTTCAACTGCTGAAAACAGTCTGTATCTTTCATCCATCCTATAGGTATTTGCTGAGCACCTAATATCTACCAGACACCGTCTGAGGCACAAAACCAAACAAAATGAAAGAAAAATAACAACAACAAAAACACTGTCCTCACAGAGCTCACAGTCTAGGAAAGGACAGCATGTGGTACATTTCATCAAGGAGAAGATATACTGACTGTGAGATACACTGCTCTCTTATGTATCTCATGTGCAATTAAATTGCAAGATTCCATTGGTTTCAAGTCACAACTCATTTCAGACATGTGCAAATGCGGAGAAACATGCCTTGGAATGAATAAAACACATCCAGTGGGCGGGGAGGGGGACATGCCCAAGGGCTTCAAGGTGTTTGCAGTTTTAATTAAGATAATTATTCCTAAAATCCAAATGCCTTCAGCAATGTTCACCTGCCTACTGGACTTCGCAGCCTTAAGGTCATGAGGGTCCTTATTCTCAACGTGGCCAAAACCTGCTCTTCATGAAATAACTGACATGCATGAATGTTTTCCCTGGATCAGACAGGACTCTTTTCTCTCTTGGTTAATCAGCAAGTCCTGTCAGGACAGCCTCTAAGATGTTTCCAATACCTCCATTTCTCCCAGCCAGTGCCCTGGTTTATGACTTCTGTATCGTATATGTGATACAATCTCTATCCCATCTCTAATATACATTCCATAATACTATGTTCATCTCTTGGGGTACCTGGGCGGCTCAGTCAGTTAAGCATCTGACTCTTGATTTCAGCTCAGGTCATGACCTCAGGTTCCTAGGATCGAGTCCCATGCCAGGCTCTGCACGCAGCATTAAGCCTGCTTAAGATTCTCTCTCTCCCTCTCCCTCTCCCCTCCCCCTGTGTTTCTCTCTTTGTCTAAAAACAAAATAATACTATATTCGCCTTTATAAATATCTGCCTTTCAGCTATAATCAAGTCATTCTTATTATTAAAAAAAATACTCCATAGGCTATTGCTTGGTAAATGAAAAAGTTCTAATACATCAGCAGAACATTTATTACTACTCATGACAGGATTTCAACTTATTCTTCTCATTTCACCTGCTTTTATTCCCCTTCACTCTCTACAGCATGCTTTGCTGCACCAAATTACTTGCTTTTATATTTACTTATGAACCTTTGAGCCTCTGTCTATTCTGGTGTCCTTGATTTCAGTTAATTCCTTGATGCACACACTCCTTCAATGTTTTCATTGCCAGTCCTTTCTCCAACTTACCAACTAAACTGAAATCACCTGCTTTTCATCTACTCCTGGTGTTTTTGTACTGAGGTTTACCACAATCTGTCATATTTTCCTGTGTCTCTCTACTGCAAACTCCTTGGAAGTAAGTGTTATTCAACTTCTGTTTTAGAGCCAAAATTTCTGATTCTGCAATTTTTTTGTTTTGTTTTGTTTTTATGTCATTAGCACACCATGTGGCTTAAAACTTCTCAATCTCTCTAAACAGTTTACAAATCCATAGAAGTGGTAGAGAAGTTTAACAAGAAATTTACAACATTGTCTCTTTAACCCATGGACATCTGACATGTGAGGACAGGAAGAGAATGCAAGTAAAAAGTTGAGTATATTTTGTGTAGTAACATTTATGTTGTATCAAGATACTTTACCAAATAATAATAATAATAACATAAATGATAATATGAAAATGAAAGTTAAAAAACAACTTAAGACAAAAATAATGCTATTAATTCAATTTCTGATTAATAAGGACAAATAAAGGGGCACCTGGGTGGCTCAGTTGTTAAGCATCTGCCTTCAGCTCAGGTCATGATCCCAGAGTTTCAGGATCAAACCCCACATCGAGCTCCCTGCTCAACGGGGAGCCTGCTTCTCCTCTCACTCCCCAGTTTGTGTTCCCTCACTAGCTGTGTTTCTCTCTGTCAAATAAATAAAATATATTGGATAACAATCTGATAATTATTCCTGACTATTGATTAAACTATGAGCTGTGTAGTAATCATAAGGTAGTCTATCATTTATAGCTTCTTTTATGTTTTTCATTTTACTCTAACTTAAATCTTTTAATTTTACTTTTTTCTTTAATTAAATTTGACATAATGTTGTCTATTTGTCCTTATTTTTTGAAAGATTTTATTTACATGTTTTTGTTTTTACTATCACTGCTGATATGTTGTGATGCTTACATTTTTTTTTTTTACAATTCTGTTTTATTGTATAAGCTAGTCCTTCACAGACTATTTTTCTGCTCATGGCCACTGTACCAGAATTAGATTATATATATTTTCTTTTTCTTCAAGGTACGAAAGAGGTATACTGGCCACAAGAGAGGATAACTGAGACAACATGTTAACTCAGGTGTGTTTCCTAAAAATAAACCTGAAATGCTGCTTTTCAGTTCTACCACATTCAATGATGATTTTGAGCAATAGTCATTTTTTAATTTGCTAGTTTTTAATCAACATAATACATGCAGACGACTTTAAATAAACAGGAAGTCTTACAAGCAGTTTAAAACCCCAGAAGAAAACCCTTTGTTATTTTTAAGTTTTGATAACTTATAACATTTATAAGTAATATGCCTATATGAACTCTTTGTATCGTATCAGTTAGTAATTATACTTGATTGCTAAGAACAAAGCTCCAAATAACAGTAGCTTAAACAAATTAGGAGAACAAATGCATACTCTTGGGAGCTAAACTGTGCCCCTGCCTCCCAAAATGCATCTTTTGAAGCCTTAACCCTCAGTACCGTAGAATGGGATACATTTGGAGACAGGGACTTTAAAAGGTAATTCAGTTAAAAAAAGGGCTGTTGGGATGGAGCCCTAATTCAATGTGACTAGTGTCCTTATAAGAATAATTATTACAGGGATGCCTGAGTGGCCCAGTGGGTTAAGCATCTGCCTTTGGCTAGGTCATGATCCTGGGGTCCTGGGATCAAGTCCCGCATCGGTCTCCTTGCTCGGAGGGGAGTCTGCTTCTCCCTCTGCCTGATGCTCCCCCTGCTTGTGCTCTCATTGTCTCTCTCTGTCAAATAAATAAATAAAATCTTAAAAAAAAAAGAAAGAAAGATTATGACATTCAGAGAGACGCCAGGAATGTGCACATACACAGAGGAAAGATCCTATGAAGAGGCAGCAAGAAGATGGTCTTCTGAAAGCCATAGAGAGAGGCCTAGGGAGAAACCAAACCTGCCAACCCCTTGATCTTGGTTGGACTTCCAGATTCCAGAACTATGAGAAAATAGATGTTGTTTAGGCCACCCTGGTGCAGTATTTTGTTATGGTAGTTGTCTTTGTGTATTATGGCGACTATACCAAAAATACCACACACTGGGGGAGTTTACGCAACAGATGTTTATTTCACACAGTCCTGGAGGCTGCCAAGTCCCAGATCATAGTGTTGCTAAATGTGGTTGTTGGTAAGAACCCTCTACCTGGTTTGCTGACCAATACCCTGTTGCATCCTCATATAGCACAGACAGAAAGAGAAAAAGAATGGTCCATACCCATGACCCCCCCCCCAAATAATTACCTCCCCAAAGACCCCCATCTCCTAATAGCGTCATATTGGGCATTAGGTTTCAACATATAAATTTTGGAGGGACACACTCAGTCCATAGTAGCAGCCTAGAACTAATACACCCATACCCACATATTCTCCCCACACATCCCAATGTGACTTGCATTCTGGAAACTGGTATGACAGTTTGGTTTGGTATGATGACGAGACCAGGCTTTTTAAGATTTTCTGCTCTCTTAATCTCAGGAAATAAGCTGAAGGTCGCTGGTGGTGGGGAGGAGGGATAGGGTGGCTCGTTATGGAAAAAATAAAAATTAATTAAAAAAGAAAAAAAGATTCTGTTCTACCATCCCTAGTGAATGGCTTTCATACTAAAGCTTAATTCATGAACTTGTGGTGGCTGCTGAAGGTGAGTCATAGCCATTAAGTGACATTCCAAGCAGGGAGGGTGGCAACTTAGTAACTTTAAAACTTCTTATTGATCTTTTTCTAGTTGGAAAGCTAATTTTTTCTCACATGTGCATTCACTCTGCTCAAGTTATAGTATAAAGCGATTTGGAAAGGGGAGTAGTTTAGTATATTGTATCTAGACATGCAATAAATATTAAATAATTAGGATATTTATTCCCATAATTTTGTAAGTGGTGAAATGTAACTATAAGTTTTGAGAATAGGCCTAGGGACAGTGTTTTTCGATTGAAGAAGTAGTCACTTGGCATTTTCTTCAAAATTAATGCTGCTAATACTCAAAACTTCTTGCAAAATTCTTTAAAAAGACATCTCTTCCATTTTCAGACCTAACCAAAGCTCCTGCAATGCCCTCAGTCCAATTTTTACCTTCTCCTCTGTGGTATCCTCAGATCCTTCAACAAGCCATTTTTCACTAGGACATTCAAGAGCTATATTGGTACAAATATTTCAAAAAGCTTAGGCTATTTCTATCCTTAACTTGGAATTACAAAATTCTGATTGACCCACATTGCTATGTTACTCTCTCATCAATACAGTGGACTCCCACCATACTATCTGAAATATTCCGTAAGGATAAGAAGAGAATGGACTGATAAAAGACAAAACATAAGATTTTCTGCAAGAAGGCAGAAGCACATGTGTTTGATTTACTATGCACCACATGGGAAAGACTATTAAAACATATATTCCCTTAGCCTTCAGAAAATTGGTTTAAATATCCATATAATAGAATTTTTAAAATTGTACAATATCTCAATATTTCCCCAACTAGCATGATATATTAAATTCTTAGAATAACCATTAGAAATGCTAATTTTTAGTTTCCAAGTAATTTTATATCATAGTTACAGAACCTGTCAAAGATTATTTTTTTCTTTTTTTACTATTTAATGCTTACCATTCTGAAAGCTGGATTTTTGTCCCTCTCCTTTACAATGATTGAAAGGGGACAGTGAAAGGGAACGGTAGGAAAGGCACATTTTGAAACTTGCCTGTAGGGCACAAAACTCATGATCCAAGATCTTTCTTCACTTTTTTTGTAAATTCTGTCAAAGTGATATTTCTTCATGAAAAATAATAAACATAACTAACAGTATTGTTTCTTGTTCTTCTTTTTATATTTGAAATGTATTTTATCTTCCCCCCCCCACTACAAAAAGAACTTAACATTTCTAACATTTTAGACTAAGAGAAATTATCTGGTAGATGCAAGACACTGGCCAACAGGATAATACCCATTATGCATATGTATGTTTGTGTATATAAACCCCATGACAGTTTGGATAATGAAAATTAAAAGAAGACTTATGATTAAATATAATTTACACTCAAGGGCTTGCTTGAAATGAAGAAAAGACGTCTCAAATATATTTGAAATTGCATCTTCCTTCCTGGATACGTTCTTGCTTTCCTTTTCTAACGGACATCCTTTCCCCAGTAGACAGATACACAGATCTGGTTTCATCACATGTTGGGATTTCCAGAGTAATGGTACATTTGATCTCAATTTCCCTATCTGTAAATAACATAAAGATGTAAATAACGTAAAATAAAGAAAATAATGTAAAGCTGTAGACAAGATGTTCAGCTATAAGTGTAGCTATTATAATATATTTGTTATTGGCTGGACTTAGAAGTATCAGTCTTTTATATCCACCTTTAACTTCCTGACATCCCTAGAGGATTGGCCATCTATTATAATTTCACTACTAAAAGTAAATGTACATTAGGGACATCAATTATTTAATTGAACTAAGTGAAAATAAACTACTGAAAATGTTACATATTATAATCTGAGAAAAACTACTTTTCAGATTAAAAATGCATCAATTAAAATAAAATAAACAAAGGCTACTTCACATATGATAGAAAGCATCAGTATCATTTCCTTGCTTCAAATATACAGATCTCCATCCATAAGGTACTTCTGCTTTCACATTATAATTATTCATAAATTCATATACTGTTTGATTTAATAAATATCTGATGGGAACCCATCACTTTGCAGCCATGTTGCTAGATACTGGGAAGTCAAGGGTGAGCAAGACTGTTTCATGGAGATTTCAATCTACTGCATGAGCTTAATATGGATCCAGGAGTCAGAGATGATATGCAGTAGGTGAGATATGTATTGTGATGGAAGGGAATCTGATGCTTAGAATTAGAGAACAAAAGAAACTACCCTAGATTAGAGATCAAGCAAGGCCTGTCCAAGAAAAAACAACAACAAAAACAGTAACAACAAACTTCAAACTGAGCTCTGATGTATGTCAAGTGCAAAAGAGAGATCTGAGGGTGAACATTCCAGATAGAGGTGGAACAAGAGTAAAGAGCCTAGGAGGGGGCATAGAGAAGGCGAGAAATTTCTGAAAGCAGTCCAACACAGCTGGGCCACAGAACCGTGGGAGGAAAGGGAGAATGACAGGGGAGGAGCAGGAGTCAGATCTGGTGTTTTAAAAAAAAAAAAGGCATACTAATCAAACTTTTGTTTTACTCTAGTAAGAAATGATGACAGCTTCAGAGATGGTGGTGACTGCGGACGTGGGGAAAGGGGATGCAGTCAAAGCTAGAAAAGGTCACACTGAGAGGATCTGATGGGTTGTATAGGGATGGGATCAGAGAGGAGGAGAAGGAAAAGGGTGAGTTCTAAATCCATGTTTGCATAACTGAGTTAGTGGGGATGCCATTCCCTGAGGTAAAAAATGTTGAAAGGGGTCAGGCTTTTGAGGACAAATCATGACTTGGAAACATTAAGTTTGAAGGGCTTTAAGCATCTGCACCAGTTAAACTCCACTGAGGAGAAAAAAACATACTTGTAGTTTCAAGAGGAAGAATTAACAAAGAATGTTAAACTACATATAAAATTATTAACAAATGAAAAGGTAAAGAAAAAAAAAATTAAGACATCCCAGAGGTGTAAGCTACAGGAAACAAGTGCCGTCTCTCCAGCTGAGCGCAGACAAGAAACACCAGGAAAAACCTAGGATCTTAGGGGAAGGTCTCAGAAAAGCAAAAAGTCATCTCTGAGAGGAGGCACCCAAACCAGCCCAGAGTGTGTCTGAAACCAAAGAGTGGGCTCCCACAGGCCCAGGACACATGCCTGCAAGAACTGGGCACTGGCAGCTCTTCTGCTGTCTCTGAGTTGAAGCTCTTCCTGCAAGTATTGCAAAATATGCAAAGCGTTTCAGTTGCTGCTGCAGGAGAGAATCTCTGTTGGTGGAAGAAGAAGCAACAATAGTGACAGTAACCTAAAGCAAAAGTCAGTCCACCAGAAGCAAACATGCACACAAAGATAGAAAAAAGATTGAGGCTCTTCTGCCAACCCTTCAGTCCATCCCTACCCCCACATTTGCAGAGGCTATGAGGAATCCAGTTGGCCAAGAAATGTGGTTTCAGTGCCCCAGTCAGAGAATCATGAAGGAGAACACAAAAGGGTGAATTTAGAGCCCAGGTGAGAGGCAAAAACATAATACTTGACAAAATATCTAAGTGGAAATGACACTCAATTCAGTGGATATATGATCCTGAAACTCAAGTGATACTTAGGTTTTATATATGTGTCCTCAACATATTGAAATCATGACAACTCAGGTTAAGATGACCCAAGGAGGGAGAAAAGAATGACTAGGGCCATGAGTTGAGGAAATTGATGCCTGAAAAGCTGAATAAAATGGTTCAATGGACACTGGGAAGGAGTGACCACAAGCAGGTGGAGAAAATAAAGCAGGAGAACATTGTGTCGAATTTTTAAAATAAGGAAAATACTATTTAAAGAGATAGAGATTGTTTTGACTTGTTACATTCTGAAGAGTCAAGTTAAATGAAGGGGGGAAACAGGTTTTAGATTACTTCTTTTTTAATCTAGCAGCTGCCAAAGAATAACTGGACATGAGGATATGTATGAGTGCTTGAGGTTTATTTTTTGTTTTGTTTTTGCTGTTGTTTGCATTTATGTGTGAGTGTGGGCATGTATGTTTACATGCTTTTATTCTTGTAATGCAGCAAAGCACAGTATTTGGCTAACACCTAGTATTTTCCGGAGAGCAGTGTCTAGGACTCTAGGTACCTTAAGACCAGCCTATACTATGCACTCCTTGGTATACCTTGGGTTCCTGGAGAGCAGACATTGTTTTTCTTACCTTGAGCTCAACTTGGGCAAAGACCACCTAGCCCAGATCCTGTTGTGAGAACATCTACGTTGCCAAGGTTTGAAAGGCTGGTGCATGCTAATGAAATGTGGGCGCCTGGTGCACCGCAGAGACTACGATTCAGTGAGCCTTTCTCCAGACCATCTAGGATGGAGTCCCACCAATCCCCTGCCAACCCTGGATCTGTGTGTCTCCGGGGCCATGGCCGAACTGCAGTGCTCTGCTCCACTAGCTAATGGAAGCTCTAGGCAGTGGGGGAGACACGGTTTCGGGTGGGTGTGGACACAGAAGCAAATAGTCTTTGGAGGGCACAGTACTCACCTGTGCAGGAAGTGGAGAAAGTGAAGGATGGCTGCCGATGGCCGGTGGAAGGCGGCCTAACCTAAGGGACCGTGTGTTAGCAGGCAGGCTGTAGTCAGCATTTCCTCGGGCTTTGGCAGACACTGTCCTGGGGCCCCCTGGGTTCTGGAAGGCTACAGTTTCACTGCCTGCTACGCTCAGCTCCCTCCCCAGGCTGGCCTCTGAGGGCCCCTCCTGCACACAGCATTAGCTAGTGCCTGTCCTCCCATACCTGGCCAGGCCTCAGAGGCCAGGAGCCCCGCACTGTGACTCAGTGACTGACTGTGCGGTGGTCGTGGAGCCCACGAGCACTGGGGATTCCGTGATTGGTGGAGGGAGCCAAACTCTGCAGCCAAAAGCCCTCCCTACACCGGCACCACGTGCCTCTCCTTCCAGTTCTGCCGGCGCTGCGGACACGGGGCTTCCAAGGTCTCGCGAGATTAGGCTTCCTCGGCCGCCTGGTGGCGCCGCAGGCCAGGGCGGCTTCCTGTTTCCTTGAGCAGGTCAGACGCTCTGAGCGTCCCAGCCCGCCCTTTCCCAGTCCTTCCTTTGCATCTTCAAAAAGAGCTCTTTTGGAGGTGTCGAGAGCCAAGCTGACCAAAGTGAATTAAGAGCTGAGTCCATTAATTAAGAGGAGGAAGCACGAAGAGAAAAAAGTTGTCCTGACTATAGTGAATGGAAAGGAGAAAGTGGTAGCTAATAGGAGAATGGAGTCCAGAGGTTTGATGGTTTGGTTTTCAGAATGTGACAGAGTTGACTAAGTGTATCCATTCAATGAAATTATCCACGTGAGACGCAGTTACATATAGAACAGGAAGAAGAGAGAGTTGAGAAGGTAGGTGGTGGCTCTGGAAGCGTAAGGTGCGATAGGAAGGAGGGATATAAAACAAAACAACAAAAAAAAAACCCTCTATGCTTATCTGTTGTGGTTATTAAATTGCTTTTCTAAATCGGTTAAGAGAAGAACAAAATATGCATTTAATACTGCATTGTGTAGTTACCTAATTACCTTTAACTGTCATCTCTGATTTTTTTTTCCACTTTAATTAGAATTACTATCTGGAGTCACTTGCTTTCAACCTAAAAACGTCAGTCTTTTTTTTTTTTTTTTTTTAAGATTTTTACCTATCTTATTTGAGAGAGAGAGTACGTAGGAGCTGGGGAGGGAAGAGGGAGAGAGAGAGGCAGACTCTTAGGTGAACAGGGAGCCCAACTCTTCCCTCTATTCCGGGACCCTGAGATTATGACTTGCACGGAGGGCCAATGCTTAACAAAGCCAGCCAGGCACCCCTACAACTTTAGTATTTTTTATAAGGGGTATCTGCTAGCAAATTCTAAGTTTTGTTTACTTGGGAATGTCTTTATTTCATATGTTTTTGAAAACACCTGTTAAGCATGGATTCAAGATTCTTGCTTGACAGGTGTTTTCATTGAGCCCTTTTAAATAGGTTATGCAAATAAGTCAAAATTGCAGTGGAGAAAATGGCAGAAGGCCAGGTGACCGCATTTCGGGGAGTTCCCTGAAGTACACTCAATTCCAGCAAAAAAAAACCACTATAGGACCACTGTGAGCACCCAAGAAATCAGCCTGAAATGTGATATTTTGAGCTTCTGGATCACCACAGGAGACAAAGACCATCTGCAAAAAGGTAGAAACTAGTGAGAGGAACCAGAGGCTTGCCCCCAGAGACAGGGGTGTGGGGCAGGTAGCCCGCAGAGCCGAACCATTGAAAGCAAATACCCCAACACGAAGGTGCTCTGTGAGTAAGGAATAACAGCAGATTACGGTCTGAATCGGGACGAGACAGCAACGGGAGCACAGCAGAGCCCGCGGCAGGGCAAGGAGACTTTTCTTTCACCGCCGCTGCCACCACCGGAACGGGGAGATGGGGACCCGCAGGGACAGAGAGTGCCCTGTGAGGTGCAAAATCAGTTTTTCCTCCGTGGCAGTAGGGAGACGGGAATCCACAGGGAGAGGAAGTGCCCCGCAGCTCCAGGGAACTTAGAGGAGCTGGGGTGCGGAGTCTATTCCCCCACTGCTTAAGCCAAAGAACCAGGGCTTCACGGCACAGGGGATCTCAGCCAGAGCAGCGGGCGTGGATTCTATTTTTCCGCCGCTGCCTTTCTCTCTTGCTTCTCTCCACACCGTGGGCCGGGCGTGAACCCCCCCAGGGAAGGCGATTTTACAGACTTGCGTGGGACCTGAGACGCCTCGGGTCCCAGGGCACAAACAAGGTCGCGTGATCCAAAAGGAGTTGTGGTTTTGAGGTGCGGGAGTGAAGTGACAAACTGGGGGCGTGGGCAGAGATCAATCCAGCCTCTGCGCGTGCCAGGCTGTGACAGGCTGCCAACCAGGAGGCAGGAAAGAGCCCCTCTCTGTGTAAAGGCTCTCTCTGGGAAGGAGGTCTGGGTGCAGACATCTTGCTCCGACCTGACTTCCTCAGCAGTTGAAAAAGGATGTATAAGAACGCTCCGCCACCAGAGAATTCTAACCTGGTAACCTGGTTACCATGGAGACCAGCCTCTAGCAAGGGGGCGGGGAGACACAGCCCAGGTAGAAGGACCGAAACTGCGCAGCAGGCCCCGCCCCCAGAAAGCAAGCCAGAAGCTCAGGAGGACAACACCCAAACTGCAAAACCCCAAATTGGGGGAAAGGCAATTTAATAAACTCCTGGCACTGACTACAAGTACCAAAAGCCCTATACCTTACTGATATAGTTTTCCACCTTATTTACTTTTTTAAACTTTTTTCTATTTTTACTTTTAAAGCTTCCATTCTAAGCTTAAAAATACATTCTCACGGTTTTTTCTTCTTTCAATTTTTAACCCCCTTTTTATCACAACGTGATACTCAATACAACACCCCATAATTTTTTTTTTTACCTTGAAATTTTTTCAAACACACTCCTGTATTTTCTGCTCTTGTTGTTGCCTCTTGTTTCCCTGTTTGCTTTCTCTGTTTTTCCCTTTCTTCTCTCCTCTTTCCTTTATTCTCTCTTTTACGTGTACATGTAATTATAAGCCTCAAGTCAATCCCATATCCCTATTCAATACTACCCCTATATACAACCAGGTCTAATCCCCCTATAGCTTTTGAAAGTGGGCTCCTCCAACCATAATAACAAGACAAACTCGGGAGCGCCTGAAATGCATTCCTTGCCCAAAAGGAGTGTCTACCTTCACCTTCCCATTCTAGTTTGTCAGTGTGTCTGTGTAATTGCCTTTGCCTTTGTATTATATAAATACTGGTCTTGGGGGTCATATAGGTTGGGCTTCACTTTTTGACCTCTTTATTTACCCTTGGTAACCCTTTTCTTTACTCTGTAACAGTTTTGTACCATATTAATCCTACCACTGGGCCCTACTCTGGCAAGGGTTTCTTTTCTTGCTTCCTCTCTTCCGTTTTCTTTTTTCTTTCTCCTCCCTTTTCAGTGGTGAATTATGGTTGCTCCAAAACCTTCCAACAACCAATCCACATAGATAGTGGCTGATATATTTACCCATACACCCCCTCAACCACTCCTCGCCACAATGACTCGGAGAAGGAACATCCAACAGAAGAAGAACCCTGAGATTGCAACTTCAGTCACAGAATTACTGGAAATGAATATAAACAATATGACAGAGATGGAATTCAGGGCAGCAATAGTCCAAGCAATAGTTAATTTAGCAGAGAACATTAGTCTCAAAGTGGAAGCCATAGTAACAGAAGTGAAAGCTGAGGTTAGAAAGGCTATAGATGATATGCAATCTAATTTAAATATGCTAACAGCCAGAGTAAGTGAAGCTGAAGATCGTATCAGTGATTTAGAAGACAGATGGATTAAGAAGGAGGAGCAAGAGAAGTCTTGGAGCAAACTGCTAAAATCCCAAGAAAACAGAATAAGGTAAATGAATGATGCCATGAAACGCTCCAATATCAGAATTATTGGAATCCCCGAAGGAGTTGAGAGACAGAGAAGCCTAGAAGATATTGTTGAACAAATCATGGGTGAAAATGTCCCAAATCTGGGGAATGAAACAAATGTTCATATCCTAGAAGCAGAGAGGACACCCCCCAAAATCAATGAGGCCAGAAAAACCTCCAGGCACATAACAGTAAAATTCTTGAATCATAAAACCAAAGAATATGTGTTAAGGGCAGCTAGGGGAAAGCGATCCCTTACCTATAGAGGAGGACCATCAGAATAACATCAGAACTTTCCACAGAAACCTGGCAAGCCAGGAAGGGCTGGCAAGACATATTCAGGAAGTTACATGACAAAACTATGCAACCAAGGATAATGTATCCAGCAAGATTGACTTTCAAAATGGAAGGAGAAATAAAGAGCTTCCAAGACCACCAAGGTCTAAAAGATTATGCAACCACCAAGCCAGCACTACAAGAAATACTAAGAGGGGTTCTATAGAGGAGAAACAAACCCAAGAGCGACACAAAACAGAAATCTACAGAGGTAATGTATAGAAACATGAACTCCATAGGAAACATGATGTCAATACAAACATATCTATCAATAATCACTCTCAATGTGAATGGCCTAAATGCTCCAAAAAAAGACACAGGGTTGCAGACTGGATAAACTGACAGGACCCATCCATATGCTGTTTACAAGAGACTCATCTTGAATCTAAAGACAATTCCAGATTGAATGTGACAGGATGGAAGACCATCTTTCATGCCAATGGACCCCAAAAGAAAGCCGGGGTAGCGATTCTCATATCAGACAAATTGGATTTTAGTCTAAAGACTGTAGTCAGAGACACAGAAGGACACTACATCATTCTTAAAGGGTCTATACATCAAGAATATCTAACAATTGTAAATATTTATGCCCCCAACATGGGAGCAGCCAACTACATAAGCCAACTGTTAAACAAAATAAAGAATCATACTGATGCAAATACATTAATCGTAGGAGATCTTAACACACCATTCTCAGCAATGGACAGATCATCTAAACAGAAAATCAACAAAGAATCAAGAGCGTTGAATGACACATTGGACCAGATGGACCTCATAGATATATTCAGAACATTTCACCCTAAAACAGCAGAATACTCATTTTTCTCAAGTGCACATGGAACTTTCTCCAGAATAGACCACATACTAGGTCACAAATCAGGGCTCAACCGATACCAGAAGATTGAAATTATTCCCTGCATATTCTCTGACCATAATGCCATGAAACTGGAACTCAACCACCATAAAAAATTCAGGAGAAAATCAAACACTTGGAAGCTAAAGACGATCCTACTCAAGAATATGTGGATCAACCAAGAAATCAAAGAACTGAAACACTTCATGGAAACCAATGAGAATGAAGATACATCGATCCAAAACCTATGGGATACAGCAAAGGCAGTCCTAAGGGGGAAATTCATAGCCATCCAAGCCTCACTCAAAAAAATTGAAAAATCCCGAATACACCCACTCTCATTACACCTTAAAGAACTGGAAAATCAACAAAAAATTAAACCAACCCCCCACACAAGGCAGGAAATAACAAGGATTAGAGCAGGGATGAATGAATCAGAAACTAGAGATACAGTAGAACACATCAACGAAACTAGAAGCTGGTTCTTTGAAAGAATCAATAAGATCGATAAACCATTGGCCAAACTAACCCAAAAGAAAAGGGAGAAGACCCAAATTAATAAAATCATGAATGAAAGCAGAGAGATCATGACTAACACCGAGGAAATATAAACAATAATCGAAAATTACTATCAACAATTATATGCCAATATGTTTAACAACCTGGAAGAGATGGATACATTCCTAGAAACCTATAAACTACCAAGACTGAAACAGGAAGACATTGACAATCTAAATAGACCTATATCTAGTAATGAGATTGAAGCAGTGATCAAAAACCTCCCCAAAAACAAGAGTCCAGGCCCAGACGGACTCCCTGGGGAATTCTTTTTTTTTTCTTTTTTTTTTTTTTTTTTTTTTCCCCTGGGGAATTCTACCAAACATTCAAGGAAGAAATAACACCTGTTCTCCTGAAGCTCTTTCAAAAAATAGAAACGGAAGGAAAATTTCAGACTCTTTCTATGAAGCCAGCATCACTCTAATCCCCAAACCAGACAAAGACCCCATCAAAAAGGAGAACTTCAGACC